>CAWUFW010023340.1:0-77599 GCA_963921515.1 Calotriton arnoldi
AATAAGTAGACACATGCCATGGCGGAGGCATGACTGCTAAGTCATACATCACTGTCTCAGTGATGTATGACTTGGCAGCCAGACAACAACACTCTGCACTGTGTCACAATAGTAGGTCATGGGGAATGCAAGTCCTGGAGCTGCACAAGTGCACATGTACATCCCCCACACAACACATCATCTTAACCCTCATCTGTCCAGGTCATACCGATTGGACATATGGGAGACCTGTGACACTACCCTCTGAACCTGAGCCCCTCACAATCTGCTGTGAATGGGAAACAGCTGCCTGAACTTCACATTCGCATACCCCAGTCTGCACGGGCAGCTGATCAAACACCTATGTGACACACAAGTATCGTCTCCTATGGTCACATCTCCAGTGGCATGCTGAGCCCCTACCGAGAAACACCCCAGCAGTCCTGGCAACAAATCCACAGCACACTGACACAGAGGCAGACACCTGAGGGGTCAAATCACTGCGCACAACGTGTCAGCTGATACACGGGAGTGGGAGTACAGGTGTATTGGATGGGCTGGAGTAGGCATGACTGTCCTGCCCCACATGAATGAGGGATGAGCCCTGGACAGTGGATAGCTGGCTATGTATGTGTGACACACGTAATCTGCACACTCCTGGGGCCCAAACATTGTTCCCACCCGCTGCATGGGTGTGTGCCAGATACCCCAGGCACATGTGGTGGCTCAGCTCAGCAAGTGGACCGCATATCAAAGCAACACGCAGATTACATGTCCGAACACAGGCATTGTGTGAACAATGGACCCACCCATGATGCCCACAACAGAGTTAGGGAAACAGATGCTGTCCCCCACCTTGAGTGAAGCAAACTGCAAGGACACAGTCCCAAGTGACACAATTCCCTGAATGTAAGGGCCACACCTGGGTATCAGATGAGGAGTGGGCAGTGCACAATAGAGGGACATGGCTCCTGGACAACATGACTGCTGTACTGTGGCAGTTTAACCAGGCCAGAGGAGGGCACATAGCATGTAATACAGAGTTCACAGTGCAGTCTTTGACTCACCCCCTCCTTGCTGCTGTCTGGCCTTCAGCTGCCCATCCAGGTCTGGAAACACCACCGCCAGGATCTGGAGCATGTGGGGGTCAGGGTCCGTGTTCCGCCCCTCCTGCGAGGAGGTGACAGCTTCAGCTGGACCCGTGCAATCCTCCGGGTCCAGCCCCGAAGGTCCTGCCACCTCTTCTGGCAGTTGCGGATCCGGCGCTTGTAGACCCCCACGGACCAGACAGCCCGGACGATGTCCTTCCAGATCTCCTGCTTCCGATGGGCATTAACCTGTGAGGATGACAAAGTGAAAAGGCCATTACTACACATGCAACATATCCGTGCATGACACAGTTGTATATACATGTCTCAATCACAGGGGCACATGATGTACACAGGCAGTGCAACGCTGCCCATGGACAGTTTGCCAGAAGTCACTACATGGTATCATTGCATGGGAAGTTAAACCTTGTTCAAATGCACTGTCACTGCACCATACCTGTCCAGTGCATGTCACTACACACTATGGGGGTGACAACTACTCAGTGAGCCTGCTAGCCAGTGGCGTGCAGACTTTCAGCCTTGCTAGTCAGACAAAATGCACATTCAGAAAGGCAGTGCACAGAACACTCACCTGCTCCCCTGGTGTCCCATACAGCTTGCTGTACTGTGGAAGTAGGCTGTCCAGCAGGGCCTGGTTCTCCTCAAGGCTGAAGGCTAGGGCTCTCTCCACAGTACGTGCCATTGCAGGGTCCAGAGGGGGCAGAGACAGCAGCAGTGCAGTGGCAGATGTCGTCCTGGAGCATGTAGTGCAGGCAAGTGAGCTCTCAGGGGAACAGCCAGCAATATATATGTGCTGCAGAGGCAGATACTGTCCCATGTGTCCAAAGTGATAGGTCCAAGTCGTTTGCATCTTCTGAATCTGGCCAATCCATGGAATAGCAGCACCAATACACGCCCACAGCATCCTTCAAATCTTCAACTTCATGACATACATGATTTTGCAACATTGTTGTGGGTGACCAACTGAATTTCCAGCAACCGACTCGTTCAAATTTCGAAACGCGTCCGTTGCCAGGCTAGGTCATTGACAATGGGTGCGCACCGATCGGTCCATTGCTGTTCAACGCGTACAGGGTACAATGCGTACCCGCACACATTGAATGCAATGGGCCGGCCGGGTGCACCGATCGGTCCATTGCTGTTCAACGCGTACAGGGGTACAACGTGTACCCGCACACATTGAATGCAATGGGCCGGCCGGGTGCACCGATCGGTCCATTGCTGTTCAACGCGTACAGGGGTACAACGCGTACCCGCACACATTGAATGCAATGGGCCGGCCGGGTGCACCGATCGGTCCATTGCTGTTCAACGCGTACAGAGGTACAACGCGTACCCGCACACATTGAATGCAATGGGCCGGCCGGGTGCACCGATCGGTCCATTGCTGTTCAACGCATACAGGGGTACAACGCGTACCCGACACATTGAATGCAATGGGCCGGCCGGGCGCACCGATCGGTCCATTGCTGTTCAACGCGTACAGGGTACAACGCGTACCCGCACACATTGAATGCAATGGGCCGGCCGGGTGCACCGATCGGTCCATTGCTGTTCAACGCGTACAGAGGTACAACGCGTACCCGCACACATTGAATGCAATGGGCCGGCCGGGCACACCGATCGGTCCATTGCTGTTCAACGCGTACAGGGGTACAACGCGTACCTGCACACATTGAATGCAATGGGCCGGCCGGGCGCACCGATCGGTCCATTGCTGTTCAACGCGTACAGGGGTACAACGCGTACCCGCACACATTGAATGCAATGGGCCAGCCGGGCACACCGATCGGTCCATTGCTGTTCAACGCGTATAGGGGTACAATGCGTACCCGCACACATTGAATGCAATGGGCCGGCCGGGTGCACCGATCGGTCCATTGCTGTTCAACGCATCCCTGTACAAGTGACTGGCATATGTCACCATGCCTGTCTCAGATGAACATATGCCAGCCACAAATAGCTCCCAGGGAGTGAGGGGCACACCTACAACACCACAGCCTGTCCAAACTGTATCATAAGGCATGTAAGGCTGCATTTCCTATTGTGTGTATGTTGGTGTACATGTTGTCCTGTGGGTGTCACCTGGGCGCAGCCACCCCCAGGATGTGCACGTGTTCATGGGGACAGGATCCTGGGTGTTACGTGTACACGACCACTGTGATGTGCAACTGTTCATATCTGAGCATGTGCCATGGTCACATTTCACGGTGGTGTATGTGTATGTCATGTCACATACCCCGTGAGTCCCATGTGGGACGGTATGTTTGAGCCAGGGTGACCCAGTGGCACAATAGTGATGGTCCTCCACAGTCTGTGTGCATGTAGTGTTTACAATGTCTCTGATTTCATGTGCACAATGGGAGACAGTCTCCACATCCACGTTGTGTGTGCATGGACTTTGATGTTGTGCGTGTGTGTGTCACAGACGTCCATGTCTGTCCTGCAGAGGCAAGTGGAACCACTACCTGTGGGGGTCATGGTTGTTTTGCTGTGGTGTATACATGATACTCCATGTAATGCCAGTGTCCATGTGGCAATACAGGGTCCCTGGGAATGTACCTGTCGTTGAGCTGTGATGCCTGGGGCACATCTGTCCTCACATGTCACTGTGGGGGTGATTGTGACATGGCAGCAGGAGATGGGAACTGTGACACGGCCTCATGATATCCAATGGGCCAACCTGGGACTTATTGATGCCACTTGTTGAACCGTGATGACAGATGTTGGCCATGTATGTACCATACATGTCCTTACGGAACTGCACACTTCATGTAGTTGTGCCTCATAATGATGTATGATGTGATATTGAGTGTGTTCAATGCCGCATATGTGGGGTGACTGACAATCTTGCTTTCTTCTCCTCTGCACTGCAGGGCTCCTGCTGTCCATAGACCATTCCCAGACCTGGCAACGATGGTGGAACGGGACAGCATCCGACGGTACCGCTTCACCAGGCAGCTGATTGAGGATTTGGCAGTGCAGTTGGCCCCACATTTGCAGCCTGGCCGGCCGTATCCTACAGCGCTGACCCCCAAGGTGAAGGTGATGGCAGCCCTACACTTCTTTGCCACCAGTACCTTTCAACATACTGTGGCGACTGCTGGTGGGATGTCACAGACCATGTTCAGCCGTATGCTCCGCGATGTTTTGGAGGCAATGTTGCTATACCTGAACCGGTACATCTATTTCCCTAGACTGCAACGACTCACTGACGTGAAGAGTGACTTCTATGCCCTGGGGAGGATGCCGCATGTCATTGGCTCCATTGATGGGACACATGTGGCTTTGGTACCACCACAGGCCCAGGAGCAGGCCTACCGTAACCGCAAGCACTACCACTCGGTCAATGCACTGGTGGTGTGTCTTGCAGATATGACCATCTCACACGTGTGTGCCCGTTTCCCTGGTTCAGCACACAATGCCTTTGTGATGAGGAGTAGTCGCATCCCCAGGATGATGGCACAGATGCAGAACCAGCGTGCCTGGCTTGTCGGTGTGTACTGACTTTGTGCCATTGTGTGTGATCTGATCTGTAGTATTCCGCCCACTTTTCCAAGTCAGCTAATGTGCACTTGTCTGTCCGTAGATGACTCGGGATACCCCAACATGCCGTGGTTGCTGACACCCCTCAGGAACCCTATGACACCAGCCCAAATGCGCTACAATGAGGCACATGGTCGGACCAGGAGAGTGATTGAGCGGACATTTGGTCTCCTGAAGAGCCGCTTCCGCTGCCTCGACAAGACAGGAGGGTCCCTCCCATATGCCCCAGCGAAGGTGTGCAAGATTATCATCGTCTGCTGCATGCTCCACAACCTGGCAGTGCGGAAGGAGTTGCCTCTCATCCAGGATGACAATGACCAACATCCGCCACCTGTGGAGGATCCTGGCCTGGACCACGATGCCAGTGATGATGATGATGATGGTGATGTCCGCACACAGCTCATCACCAACTTCTTTAGCTGAATGTGAGTATCCTGAGGTGTCATGTCAATGATGTGAGTTGGCATGATATGTGTAGGTGGTGCTCTGGTGCTGTTGGAGTGTGTCCATGGGCTACTTGACTGGATGTGTGTAGCGATGTGTGCTTACAGGTGGTCTGTACTCCCCAACAGTGTTGACATGCTAACTTGGTTCTGGGTGGGTATCTTGTAACATGTATTGTGCATGAGTTTTGCTGTTCTGTCCTGTTCTCCATTGCTTTTGACTGTGTGTCATTTCTGTCCTTCACAGGGTACTTTCAGATTCGTTTGGTCAACTGTGTCCACCGACGACGTCATTGTACTTCCAGGGTGGTAGCTGTTGTGTCCCTACAGGTGATGTGCGCAACACCCATGGACTTCCTTCTACAGTTGTTGACTGTGTGCCCGCTGCCAGGTGGGATTACCTTGCATCTTTAGTGGTTACGACATGTTGCAACTGTGTAATAAACCTGTGCTTCACTTTGTGATGTGCGTTGTCTGTGGTCACACATTTGACTGCCATTTGCTTACTGCACCTGTGGGCTACTTGACTACAACTGGGAATAGGTGTGGTGTCTGTGCATTGCACCGTCTTTCCTGGCAACATCAGTGTAGGCAATGAGTCAGATGGCCTAGGTGTGTATGTGTTGTGTAGCCCTGGTGGTGTGTCTCCCTCATATGTGTCACGTTGCCATTACTCACTTGCCTGTGTTGTACTTGCTGTTGCAGTTCGCATACACAGTGTAATTTTGCAGTTCATCATCCCCATGACAGCACCCACGTTGGAATCACAGCAGAGGCAAGTATGGTGTATTAGTGTGTTTATTGTGATACATTTGTGTGAATAGTGCATAGGATGGTTAGTGCTGTACATTTATATTGCAATCAGAAGTTCCTAGATGAATTGAAAGTCCTGGTAGACAAAATCCCCAGTATCGGGGCCACAGTTGTCTGAGACATTGGTCCAACTTGTACTCCCCATGTCATGTGTGGGAGTTGTGTTGCCGTCAACAGGGTGAACAGTTTGCGCACAAAGGTGAACATCCAGAACAGGTTCAGGCTTCCTGGGGGTTGCACTTGGCCATCGGCCTCTCACTTGCCCCTCCTCGGACGACCCCTCTTCTTTGGGGGGCCCTCAAGTACAGGCTGCTGCGGTGCAGGGGACTCTCCGCCAGAGTCATCCTCCCTCCCTGTGGCAGTTGCAGTTGTTTCAGCACCAGATGTTGTTGGCACACAGGGAGGTGTAGACTGGTTGCTGGTCATCTGGCGGAGGCATTGTAATATGTCCCTATGCACCGCCGTCATCTCTTGCAGTGTGTCCTACTTGGACTCCACGCGGGACATGTGTGAGTCCAAGCGGGCATGATGGGCAGCCTGCTGCTGTTTAATGTCCCTGAGGAGCCCCACTACCTGGCTGAGATCTCCGGTGCTGGACTGGTACGCATCGGCTATGCGTGCCAGTTGTGGGTCATCATGCACACCAGACACCTCTGCAAGCAGCGACCTCTGTCTCCCACCCCTCCCACCACCCCTACCGACATGTGCAGTGCGTGCAGTGGCACGCACAGATGTCCCTGGTCCCCTTGGGGGTTGGTGGTGGTGGTGGTGTCCATGGCCCCACGTTGGTCCAGGGTCCCTGTGCTGGTGGTGCTCCTTGTTCTGTCCATGTCGGCAGGGATGGTATTTGTGGTGACAGTCGTTGGAGGGGTGGGTGCAGGGGGTGCAGCTGGTGGTCCTGCTGGTGCTGCAGCTGGTGGTCCTGCTGGTGCAGCATGATGACTTGCACCGGAAGTGCCAGGTTGGTCGTCTTCATCCGAGGAGGGCAGAGGCTGTTCGACACCAGTGAGCTCCGTATCCTCTTGAGCCTGGGACTGGGACTCCTCAGCGTCTGCTGCTGTGTCCCCATCATCACCTGTTTTTGGGAGACACACACAATGTATGTTATGTTTCTGCAGGCATCAATGGTTGACACACCTGACAGTTGTGACTGTGCCTCTGGGTGCGGGCCTGTACATTGCATTGTCCTAAGTTGTCACAGTCAGGGGTTGATATTGGTGTAGCACATTGTCCTGCATTATTTGGGCATTTCTATGTATTTGTTGGGGTGTGAACATGGTCTGCATTGGTTGTATTTGGTTGACAGCCGGCCCTCCTTCCCACCCAGCCAGTCAGTTATCCCACCATGGACTGTGCTTGCATTGCAGGGAGTGAAAGTTGTCTTTCAAGATGTCAGTCAGTGGTGTCCTGCTGTTGGTTGTTGCACAGTTGCCAGCGGGGCCTTGTGCTCCCCACAGCAGTTGCCAGTGTCAGCCATCTTGTGAGTCCTTTTCCACTCCCTGTGATGTGAGCATGGTTCAGGGTGGTGTTGATGGGACAGTTGTGGGGGTGAGCTATGTCTGTGACTATGACTCCCATCATGCTATTGCCTCCACCCCACTTCCCAGCATTCCCATACTTACTTGCTTTTGTGGGGAGTTCAGTGTGTGTGGGTGTGAGAGCAATGGCAAGATGGCTGACAGTGGTGTCCTGCTGTTGGTTGGTGTGCAGTTCCCAGCATGCCCTTGTGCTCCCCACAACACAGCACCAGTGTCAGACATCTTTGATGGGCCTTTCCACTCTCTGTGGGATGTGCATGCGTGAGTGTGAGCTTGCTGGGCCATGTGGTGGGGGATGTTGAGCTGTGACTACGACTCCCATCATGCTATTGCCTCCACCCCCTTCCCAGCATGCCCATGCTTCCTTCCTTTTGACTCTGCTTCCCTGTGGGGTGGGCTGCCTGTGCTGACAGGATGGCTGGGAGTGTTGTCCTGGCAGTTGTTTGGCTAAAAGTCCCAAGAGTGTCCCTGTGCTTCACACAACATAACCCAGGGTGGTGGTTCTTTGTGGGATCTTGAGTTAGGATGTGAGGCATTGCATTCTCCCAGGTGGGTTATGTGGAGTTTGTGTTGAGGGGGTGTGTGAGGGGAGGTGCTTGTGACTATGGTCAGTGCTGCAAGTCCTCCTTCCCACCCAGCCAGATATCCCACCATGGAACGTGCTTGCATTGCAGGGAGTGGAAGTTGTCTTTCAGGATGTCAGTCAGTGGTGTCCTGCTGTTGGTTGGTGCACAGTTGCCAGCAGGGCCTTGTGCTCCCCACAGCAGTAGCCAGTGTCAGCCATCTTGTGAGTCCTTTTCCACTCCCTGTGATGTGAGCATGGTTGTGAGTGGTGTTGATGGGCCAGTTGTGAGGCTGAGCAATATCTGTGCCTACTACTCCCATCATGCTATTGCCTCCACCCCCTTCCCAGCATGCCCATCCTTCCTTCCTTTTGACTCTGCTTCCCTGTGGGGTGGGCTGCCTGTGCTGACAGGATGGCTGGGAGTGTTGTCCTGGCAGTTGTTTGGCTAAAAGTCCCAAGAGTGTCCCTGTGCTTCACACAGCATAACCCAGGGTGGTGGTTCTTTGTGGGATCTTGGGTTAGGATGTGAGGCATTGCATTCTCCCAGGTGGGTTATGTGGAGTTTGTGTTGAGGGGGTCTGTGAGGGGAGGTGCTTGTGACTATGGTCAGTGCTGCGAGTCCTCCTTCCCACCCAGCCAGATATCCCACCATGGAACGTGCTTCCATTGCAGGGAGTGGAAGTTGTCTCTCAGGATGTCAGTCAGTGGTGTCCTGCTGTTGGTTGTTGCACAGTTGCCAGCAGGGCTTTGTGCTCCCCACAGCAGTAGCCAGTGTCAGCCATCTTGTGAGTCCTTTTCCACTCCCTGTGATGTGCACATGGTTCATGGTGGTGTTGATGGGACAGTTGTGGGGGTGAGCAATATCTGTGACTACGACTCCCATGATGCTATTGGCTACACTGACTTGCCCAGCATACACAGAATTCCTTTCTTTCAGTGGTCTTCACTGTGTGTTGGTGTTGTAGTGGTGGCTACATGTCTGGATGTGTTTGTTACTTATATTTGTGCCACTGCCTAGCTGTAGTTGTAGTTGTGTTTGTACATGTGATGACACAGTTAAATGTAACTTTGAGATGGCATGTGTTGTGTTTATCTGACTGACATACACATTTTGGGATGATTGTGTTCTGGTTGCTGTGTAATTGCTAAGAGTGCATGGTTTGACTCTCCCCTTGACAGTGATGTGTGTGTGTATTGGGCAGAATATTGTGTACATTTGTTGTGTACTCACCAGGCTCTGGGATGTTTTCTAGTCCATAGATGCTCACTGGTGGAAGGATGGCCCGCACCTTCTCCTCCCAGGGCCTGAGGTATACTGGCTTGGCAGGAGGGCCACTGCCGGTGTATTGGCTCAGGAGGTAGTCCTTTTTCAGCAGCTCCCGTACCCTCCTGCGCACGTCATACCACCTGTTCTGGATGTCAGTCTTTGTGCGCAGACATGGTGATTGTGCGTTCACCCTGTTGATGATCCTCTCCCACATCTTTGTTTTCTGGGAGATGGGTGTCTGTTGGACCAGTGCGCCAAACAGCTGTGGCTCTACCCTGAGGATCTCGTCTACCAGGACTTCCAATTCACAATCTAGGAACTTGTGATTCTTCTTTGGGGGCATGGTGATGGGTGGTGATGGTGAGTGATGTGTGTGTTGGTGTGCAGGTGAAGGTGTGTGAGTGTGTGTTTTGCTGGGTGTATGTGAGGTAGCTATTTGTTGGTGTGCTGATGGTGTGTGGCTTGTGTGAGGGATGAGCTGTGGGTGTGTGGTTGCTGTCTGTTGAGTGCTGGCAGGTGAATAGCATTTGCAAAGGATCATGGTTGGGATTTGTGTCCTTTATATGGGTGGAGTTGTGGGTGTGTCTTTGTTCTCTGTCCCCACCCCCAGTATTTATTGGCTTTGTAATTGCTTGTTTGGCTTTTTTTGTGTATTTTCCCTTAGTACTTTCTGTGCATGTTGGAAACGTTCTTGTGACCGAGTCGGACCCTGCAGTTGTCTCGTACGGTCTTCTCCGTTTCGTTCACGCTGTGTTTGTGCAATTTTCTATGCTGCGTACGCGTCGGTCGCGGTGTTTTGTGTTACTTCGGCTCGCAGTTTTGTATGCGTGTCGGTCGTACGGCTTGTCCTCCGTACGACTCGGTCGTGGTTTTCGCGCCTTGCATCGTACTTTGCGGTTTGGAGTTCGCGGGTACGTTTCGGTCGGATTTGTTCCGGGTGCGTGTCGGTCGGTTCGATTCGCGTGTTTTTCCGGCCGGATTGCTGTTTTCCGTGCGGCTCGGTCATTCGGCTTGGGTTCCGTACGTGTCGGTCAGATTTTGCACGCTTTGCATCGTACTTTGCGGGTCGGGCGCCACAGGTACGTGTCGGTCGGAATTAATTCCGGCTCCGAGACGGTCGGTGCTTTTTCCGGCCCGAATCGGAATCGACCCCTAAGTAGTAGTAAAGTTAGGATTCCTAACTTTACTACTACTAAATGCCTTTTGTGAGTACCAAAAGTAGTAAGTTTAGGATTTTGTCTCAGTTTAGAAGTAGTAAAGTTAGGAATTGTCTCAGATTACTTTTGTGAATCTAGCCCAAGATTGTTTAGAAGTTGGGTAATACAGAATTTGGTAAGAAATATAAAGCAGTACAGCAACACTGAAGCTAACAGAACACATTGGAAAGTGCAGTGGTTAAAGCATTTGCCTTGAAGCGTAAAGTATTAATCCTTATACTAAATCAAATGAGAGCACTGGATAAACAGTGTTGTCTATGAAGAAAAGTTGCCAAAAAAGTATTATTAGTAAAAGTAACTTTTGCCAAATGTTGCCAAAATTTCAAAGGAGAATGGAAACATACATCTACTGAGGCTTTCTTTAATGAAGAAAGCTACTTACAAGGGAACAGATTATTGCATGCAGTTGAAACAACTGAACAATGCTATGAGGTAAAAGATGGTACTCCCATTTCAAAAGGGTAGATTGTTCCTTGAAATGTAGACGAAGAGGAAGCTGAAGAGGTACAAAGAAAGTATAGGCATGCCACCTTGTATACATGGGACTGCAGTAGTATTTGTAGTGTTCGCCAGTAATAAATTGATGTATTAAGAGGTTTTCTAAGGACATTTCCAAGTGAAAGTATAAAGCGCAAAATTGCACTCTTGCAAGGTTTAGATCCATGCAAAGTGAGGAAACTGACTAATTCCCAAGAACACTCATTGGCGGGTCTATCAAAGAAAATGTGCAAAAGCACCTTTCACCATTTTTGAATGTTGGCTATTCATCATTATAAAATGTGAACTTTAGTTAGAAAACTTTACTATGTAAAAACTCCTGCATTGTGTTTAGGACAATTAAACCAAGCACTTTGTATGGTATAGTGTCAGTGTTTTGTTAAAAGTTTGTAGTGATATTTAATTCTGTTTATTTGGTCCTGAAGTAGAGTGTAGAGAAAATGAGGAGTTGTTATGTCTAGGTGTAGAGGAACAGAACACAGATATTAGTACTGATAAGTTTGCAAAAGAAATAAAGGTTACTACGTTTCTACAGAGAAACCAAACTTCATATATGCTGTCAATGCACTCACTACAAAAATTAAAAATGTAGATTTGTTCTCAAAAACTGAGCAAGATAACGGAGATAAGTGGCTGGAATTTGCTGTCTATTTCTATGTGGAGAAACGGTTTGATTTGTCAACATGGCATATTATATGCAAGTATTGCTATGACAAATTAGAGGAGAACAAAACTCCTGCAAGAGCAATACATAATAAGTTAGCGTTGGTTGAAATTCCAGAGGATCTTCATCATCTAAACGTTTCTGAAACAATACTGGTATAATCTAAACACCCATTTCAAGCGATAGTTCATATGTAACTAAAGACAGGAAAAATACCACCAACTGAGCTACAAAAAAGCCTTAGAGGTAGAGTTGTATACATGCCTTTAGATTTTAAATACAATATTGAAATTGTGGTGTAGAGAGAGATATAGGTGAACCACTTATTCTAGTAAATGGTGTGCCCACAAAAAACAAAAACAAATCTGTGGATGTGAATAAAGTGAAGAAAGCTACATTCAACCTCAAACAAAATAATATATATTACAAAGATGTAGATGTTCTTACAGATGAAAGTTTCATGGAGGATGAAATGTTACTTTCAAGTGGACAGTTTGAAAAAGTGGATAGAACTTGTTGTGAAAAAGTGTAGGAGCACTACAGTATCCATCAACTACCTTCCACAGAAGTTATGGAAGATGCCATTGAATTATACCAGATGGAACAGGCTAAAGGAGCTCCAATGAGTATCTGGGAGAAAAGTTTAGAAGCCCACTGTTTCCCACATCTATTTCCAATTGGAGTAGGTGGACGGTATGATGACCGCCTAGCGCATAGCCCAGCAGCTGAGTATAGATCGGCAAGAATATATTCAGACAACCCTAGATTTTGTCAAAATATTCCATATATATTCCACTTGTTATTGAAAAGTGATTCGTCTGGACTATCATCCGCTGTTAACCACATTCTCAAGACAGGAGTTCATCTACAAAGTATGTCAGCAAGAGGCTTTCACTGTAAAATTCATGGAAAGGATGAGACGTTGTAATACAATTTGATTAATCTGATGGCATGCCAACGTGGCCGCAATGAATATTGGTATCGTCGTCATGGTGAACTGAAATGTATGTTACAAAATTTTGGAGCACCAACTTGGTTTGTGACCCTCAGTTGTGCAGAGTGAGCATGGGATGACTTGCATGACTTTTTGAGAGAAACAAACTGTAACAATAAGAACATCAATCTAAAGACACCAGGAGAACTTTGCTCATTGGATCTTGCAAATGATTGCAGGTATTATAACTGCCAATATTAAGCCATGCTTGCATTCATCTGCAACAATAAGAATCGACCTCTTGGAGAAGTCACTGATTTCTTTTGGCGTAAAGAGTTCCAATTAAGAGGTGCTTCTTATATTCTTATGTTGTTGTGGATTAAAGATGCATCCAAATTTAGAAGAGACACAGATGAGTATGTGCTTTCCTTCATAGAGCAGTATGTTGCGTATACTATCCTAAAAGACAGTGAGGAAAAAGGCCTAAAACAGCAAGTTCTGCATTTACAATCACATAGATGTGGGAAGTACTGTCAGTGGAAGTAGAGAGCGAAAGGAACATTTTACACGAATTTTTTTTTCGATTTCCAAGACCTGTTATCTCCAAAGGAAGAAAACAACAGTTTTTGTCTGCAGTCAGACATACTCTTGCCGGAAAATCACAGAAAAATACTTATAACCTAAGGAGAATAGAAGCTTCAAATCTATCCACGACTACAATCCTGTCATTCTGAAAATGTGGAATGTGAATATGGACATTCAATTTGTGGTGGACAACTCCATAGTTGTTGCTTGTTATATTACATCTTACATAACAAAATGAAAAAAGACAGAAATGAAGGAGACGTGGGAAGAGATTTCTGCTGAAAAGTGTATGACAAAGAAACTCTACAGCTTCAGCTTGAAGATGCTTTCACTTAGGAAGATTTCATCCTATGAATGCTGTGATCAGTTGAGTTCAGCTAGTTTCTACTCTAAGGGCTTCATTTACAAGAAAGTACTGCAGCGCGGCACCGCAGGCTCTTTGACTGTGCCACGCTGCAGCACTTCAAAGCGCAGGGATGTGTCATATCTACAAGGATATGATTGACCCCTTTGCTCTCCCCTGCGCTGGTGCACAATAAGCTGCCATGCACCGACGCATGCATCCTTGCACCATAGTGCAAGGGTGCCTGCTTCATGGGGATGATTGTTTATGTGCAGGAAGGTGTCCCTTCCTGCACATGAACAATCTGAAATGGCGTTTTTCAACTTATATGTGTGCTCCATTAGCACACAAAAAACGCGTAAAACGTCATTTGTTTTATGGTTGTTTATGTACAGGAAGGGACACCTCCTGCACATAAACAATTATAAGAGGTGACTTCCTTGTTCTATGTGTGCTGCAGAATGCAGCACACAAAGAAAGAGGAAAAACCAAGGAGAAATGAATAAATTTCACCTTGTTGCACCTCCTTATGCCTCCCCTGGGGAGGCGTAGCATTCAAACGCATTTCCAGGTTTGTGATTTCTCGTAAATCTGGAAATGTGTCAGGTTCCATGGGTGTTGCGTTGGAATGCCCACAGCAACACCCATGGAAAGCCACTTTCAAGCAAAGTGCTGCGTGTAAAGGGGCAGTATTTACAATGACAGGCTGTTCCTGTCCTTGCAAATATGATGCAGCAAAATGCGACACCGGTGCTTCACAAAAAGTGACGCACCGGCGATGCAAGGGGCCTGTAAATAAGCCCCTAAGTCAAGAGGAATTGTTTGAGTGAGTCTAGGCCTAGCAAGCACGTGAAATAGAGTGTTGAAGTCTTTTCCTGAAATTTAGTACCTTGCAGAATTTGACCCAGAAAGTACAGATATTGTCAAAGCAAACATGTCGGACACCTCCTATCCAAAAAGTAGTCCACATCATGAAAATATATGTCTTTATGGAATACTCCAAAACTACAGCTATAGAACCAATGTCACAGAAAATGAGGATGAAGGTAAATTTGCAGTAGTTGGTTGCAATGTTTGTTTTTACAACATAGCAAAGGTAGTCTAATTAATTATATGAAAATGAGTGGCCAGACTGCTGAAAAAGAGAGTTTTTCTATTTGGCACTCTTCTGCAGCTGTTTAAGCCTTGGCATTGTGAATCAGAATTACTAGGAGAGTTTGACTGGTACGAAGAATATTTCATTGCTGCAAAGGATAGCATTGAGTGTTTGGAATTTCCAAACTATTTGAAAATGTTGCATGATGAAATTGAACAGGAAGGGACTATCACTGCTGAGATAGCTAAGGAGAGTTTACAAAGCAGCCAAAGATCAGGTTCTCTAAGTCAGCATCCTCTTTGACAGACAATTATTGAAAATAAAGCAGCCTTTGCAATAAATGAAGTGACGACTGCAATGCAACAAGAAAGACAGGAAAGTGTTGAATTGGAACATTTAGTTGGACAACTATACGACTAGCAAAAATAAATATATTTGGAGGTGAAAAACAGAGTTGAGCACGGATTCCTTCATGAGAAGAAACAGTGTACATGCACATCATTTAAGACAATACTGTTGGATGTCAGCGATCAAGCTGGCACCGGTAAAAGCGTTTTTATATAAGTTTACACTGCTTTCCTACAGAAAATTAGAAAGTGTAATTTGTCCTGTGTAGTAACAGTAACCACTGTATTAGCTGCACACAACTTTAAGGGAGTTACTTTACATCAGCTTCTCAGGCTGCCTGTGGAACATGATAACAAACTGGAGAACCAAAGGTTATCTGCTGAAGCTAGTCATGAAGTCTCAAGAATACTCAACAAGTTAAAACTTGTAATCATTGATGAGGTCAGCACGGTCTCAAACTTAATGCTTGCCTTTGTACACTTTAAAATGCATCAGATTCTAAGGACAGACTATGATAAGCTATTTGGAGAAAAACACTTGAATGTTCAGTTTTGTTCAAGAAGGAACATCCATAGTGTGCTTAATGCCTACAGTTCAGGAGTGCGCCTCTTTCAAAAAAGAAGACTTTTGCAACTTATAGCACCAGACAAAATAGAACACCAGAGTGTGACAGTACTCCTAAATTAAAAACTACAAGTGAAACTGGATTAATTGGAAATATCTGTATCCAGAACTGTGGGATTAGAGAAATGTTAAAATGTTTGAAATAATTGTAGAGTAATTTTGCTTAGAAATTTAAATGTTGAGGAAAGATTAGTAAATGGTGCTGTGGGTAAAGACATTTCCTTAACTTTCCAAGGAATGAGGTTGAATACTTAGCTATAAAATTTTATCAGGTTGATGGTGTAAAGCAGTTTGGAAGGTGCATTGTAAGTTTTTGCATGTAAAAGACTTGTATGTTCAGTGGAAGCAGATTCCAGTTTCTCTAGCATACGCAGTGACTATTTATAAATCTCAAGGTTTAAGTGTAGACGCAGCTTTTGTTAGTATTGGTAGGGCTGTGTGTAAAGAAGGTATGTCATACGTAGCGTTATATCGAGTTAGAACATTGTCCAGTTTGTATTTGGTTGCTTTTGATCACAGCAAAGTAAGTCCAACTTCTAAACACAATCGGTTAAGAAGTCTTATGCTCCTCATTTATAAAAAAAACGGATCATATGTCCAAAATGTAAACTTACAAAGGATTGTGCTGATGTTGTTGAAAAGAAGAAAAAGAAAGAGAACAGGGAAGCTGTTAAAAAGAAAAAAGTTGACAATGAGGGATATGTTCTTGGTTACCAATTGCCAAACCCTTCTGGTGTCAAAGTGTATGCAAATGTTGTTCTCAATGTACTTTTTCACTCACCTCACCTTGTATATGCAAAGGAACCGAAATCACAGAAGAGATTGTGTTCTGTACTGTGTCGTTTGTTGCAACGTTTACGTAGTGATAGGACTGTAACACATTCTGCTTCAGGCATTCCAGAACTTGTAAATATATGTAGTGGATCAGTACAGTTTACTCAAAAACTCAACAGGATGCACAGGAGTTTATAAAGGTCATCCTTGGAGTTTCAGAAGAAGAAGAAATATGTATTTATGAGTTATTTGGACTGTCTTACTCATGGAACCATGAGTGTGAAGATTGTTCTTTCACATCAAATACAGAAATAGATTTAGACCGAGTACTTTATTTAACATTACCAGATTGGAAAACTGTGTATTTGACAGATTGTTCAAAAAAGCTACACAAAACAATACCTGCCCAAATTGTCAATCAGAACTTATGTCAAAAGTACATGTACAAAGAAGTAGAAAGTATCCTATATTAATGCTACAATGATGCAGAGCAGATAGAAGTAAATTGGAAACAGATATTACAAACTTCAAAGCAGGACAAATATCTGTTTTTTGGAAGAACTTATACTACTATGACTATCATCGTTCATGAAGGACTTAGTGTGACATCTTGGACACTATAGTCTATTTAAAAATTGAAACTGGATGGATGAATGTATTGATAACCTTAAATTCAAGCAAAAATTGCTTGCTAAGGTACCAAATTCCTATCTTTTGTTTCTTCAACCAAAGTTCTAAGGAGGATTGCAGTTAAAAAAGTGGTATAGTGCATTTGTTCTAGATCCATCATCAGTATTTATTACATCATTTGGCCTGCCGGGGTTGATGTCTTTATAAGGCTTACCATATGGTAGTATGCCTTATATCTCTATTAGCAGTTCTGATAAAGAGGGTTTCTGTTTTAGCTTAAGATTTCAGAAATTAGTAGTGTAAATATTGTTAAAACAACTGTTTAAGAAAAGTGTAGTGAGTGCAATGCTCAGTGTTGCTTAATGGCAACGACAAAGTATGCAATTTTGTTTTTTTCTACAATCTTTGTGATTGTTTTTTCCTCACTTTTCAATGATGAGTCTTTCAATAGTACATCGTTTACGGTGCATGAGTATAGAAACTGAGAACAGTAAAAAAGGGAAAATGAAATGCATGTTTATATTATAGCATACCTTTACAGCATGCCAAATGTCTAGTGATTTCTTGCAATTATGTTCAAATGCATTGTTGAAATTTTAAATTAATTTTGTAATTTTATAAATTGTAATACTATTTAATATTTGTGTTTCTTTTCTTTTTATACAGATCAATGGCACAATCTAATTAGTTCTTGCAGTGTTGTTCCATAACTTCACATTATTAGGGTACACACCCAGACAGATGCTCATACAGTTACTGACACACCCAGGCACACAGCAGTACAGCCACTCACACACCCAGCTACGCATAGCTACAGGCACTCACACACACAGGCACACACTGATACAACAGCTAACACACCCATGTACGCATTGATACAGCCACTGACAAACCCAACTACACACCCATACAGCCACTGATACACCCAGCTACACACAGATACAGACACTCATATACCCAGGCACACACTGATGCAGGCACTGACACACCCAGGCACATACTAATACAGATACTGATACACTTAGACACACACTGATATAACCACTGACACACCCTGCACTCACTCATACAGCTACTCATACAGTTACTCACTAACCTATATACCCACTCACACAGCCACTAACTCACTGATATACCTACTTATACACCCAATCCCTCTTCCATACACCTACACACACAGCCACTCATGTATCCATACAGCTACTCACATAGCCACCCACTCACTGTCACAGCCACTCATACACCCACTCATTCTCACATATAGCCACTGATAGTCACTTACCCATAAAGCTACTCATACAGCCATTCACTCACTGTTACAACCAATCATGCACCCACTTACTGTCCCTTACAGCCACTCACACAGCCACGCACTCACCCATACAGCCACTGATACATCCATTTACTCACTCATACAGCCACTAGCATACCCACTTTCTCACTCATGCAGCCACTGACACACACAATCACTCTCCTAAACAGCCTCTCATGCATTGACTCCTTAACCCATTGAGCCACATGCACACACACACTCATTCACCTGTACAGCCACTCACAGAGCCACTCATAGACTAAAAAACCACTTAGACATCCCCTTAGTCAGCCATAGAGCCACTGATATACCCAATCATGCAGACAGCCACTCACATGCCCACTCACTCATGTATACAGCCACTCACATACCCTCACAGTCACTCATACAGCCACTTACACACCCAATCAATCACTCATACAGACAGTCATACACCCCTATCGCTCACTCATACAGATACTCACAAACCATGCACTCACTTATACAGCCACTAGCACCCTCTCACTAACTCATACAGATACTCACACATCCATTCACTCACTCATACAGCCACTGACACACCCACATACTCATCCATATAGCCACTGACACACCTACTTATTCACTCATACAGCCACTGACACACCACTTACTCACCCATAAAGCGACCAACACACCAACTCACTCACCCATAGACTTACTCACATACCCAGTCACTGGTCCATACAGCTACTCACTCACCAATACAGCCATTCACATAGCCATTAACTCACCCTCAAAGCCAGTCATACAGCCACTCACTCACCCATACAGCCACTCACACAGCCATTCACTCAATCATACAGCCATTCACTCACCCATACAAAAACTCATACAGCTACTCATTTACCCATATGAACACTCACCCACCCAGTCACTCACCCATACAGCTACTCACATACCCACTCATTCACCCTTACAGCCACTCACACACCCACTCACCAATACATCCACTGAGACACACAATCACTCTTCTAAACAGCCTCTCATGCATTGACTCCTTAACCCATTGAGCCACATGCACACACACACTCATTCACCTGTACAGCCACTCACAGAGCCACTCATAGACTAAAAAACCACTTAGACATCCCCTTAGTCAGCCATAGAGCCACTGATATACCCAATCACGCAGGCAGCCACTCACATGCCCACTCACTCATGTATACAGCCACTCACATACCCTCACAGTCACTCATACAGCCACTTACACACCCAATCAATCACTCATACACACAGTCATACACCCCTATCGCTCACTCATACAGATACTCACAAACCATGCACTCACTTATACAGCCACTAGCACCCTCTCACTAACTCATACAGATACTCACACATCCATTCACTCACTCATACAGCCACTGACACACCCACATACTCATCCATATAGCCACTGACACACCTACTTATTCACTCATACAGCCACTGACACACCACTTACTCACCCATAAAGCGACTAACACACCAACTCACTCACCCATAGACTTACTCACATACCCAGTCACTGGTCCATACAGCTACTCACTCACCAATACAGCCATTCACATAGCCATTAACTCACCCTCAAAGCCAGTCATACAGCCACTCACTCACCCATACAGCCACTCACACAGCCATTCACTCACTCATACAGCCATTCACTCACCCATACAAAAACTCATACAGCTACTCATTTACCCATATGAACACTCACCCACCCAGTCACTCACTCATACAGCTACTCACATACCCACTCATTCACCCTTACAGCCACTCACACACCCACTCACCAATACATCCACTGAGACACACAATCACTCTTCTAAACAGCCTCTCATGCATTGACTCCTTAACCCATTGAGCCACATGCACACACACACTCATTCACCTGTACAGCCACTCACAGAGCCACTCATAGACTAAAAAACCACTTAGACATCCCCTTAGTCAGCTATAGAGCCACTGATATACCCAATCATGCAGGCAGCCACTCACATGCCCACTCACTCATGTATACAGCCACTCACATACCCTCACAGTCACTCATACAGCCACTTACACACCCAATCAATCACTCATACAGACAGTCATACACCCCTATCGCTCACTCATACAGATACTCACAAACCATGCACTCACTTATACAGCCACTAGCACCCTCTCACTAACTCATACAGATACTCACACATCCATTCACTCACTCATACAGCCACTGACACACCCACATACTCATCCATATAGCCACTGACACACCTACTTATTCACTCATACAGCCACTGACACACCACTTACTCACCCATAAAGCGACTAACACACCAACTCACTCACCCATAGACTTACTCACATACCCAGTCACTGGTCCATACAGCTACTCACTCACCAATACAGCCATTCACATAGCCATTAACTCACCCTCAAAGCCAGTCATACAGCCACTCACTCACCCATACAGCCACTCACACAGCCATTCACTCACTCATACAGCCATTCACTCACCCATACAAAAACTCATACAGCTACTCATTTACCCATATGAACACTCACCCACCCAGTCCCTCACCCATACAGCTACTCACATACCCACTCATTCACCCTTACAGCCACTCACACACCCACTCACCAATACATCCACTGAGGCACACAATCACTCTTCTAAACAGCCTCTCATGCATTGACTCCTTAACCCATTGAGCCACATGCACACACACACTCATTCACCTGTACAGCCACTCACAGAGCCACTCATAGACTAAAAAACCACTTAGACATCCCCTTAGTCAGCCATAGAGCCACTGATATACCCAATCACGCAGGCAGCCACTCACATGCCCACTCACTCATGTATACAGCCACTCACATACCCTCACAGTCACTCATACAGCCACTTACACACCCAATCAATCACTCATACAGACAGTCATACACCCCTATCGCTCACTCATACAGATACTCACAAACCATGCACTCACTTATACAGCCACTAGCACCCTCTCACTAACTCATACAGATACTCACACATCCATTCACTCACTCATACAGCCACTGACACACCCACATACTCATCCATATAGCCACTGACACACCTACTTATTCACTCATACAGCCACTGACACACCACTTACTCACCCATAAAGCGACTAACACACCAACTCACTCACCCATAGACTTACTCACATACCCAGTCACTGGTCCATACAGCTACTCACTCACCAATACAGCCATTCACATAGCCATTAACTCACCCTCAAAGCCAGTCATACAGCCACTCACTCACCCATACAGCCACTCACACAGCCATTCACTCACTCATACAGCCATTCACTCACCCATACAAAAACTCATACAGCTACTCATTTACCCATATGAACACTCACCCACCCAGTCACTCACCCATACAGCTACTCACATACCCACTCATTCACCCTTACAGCCACTCACACACCCACTCACCAATACATCCACTGAGATACACAATCACTCTTCTAAACAGCCTCTCATGCATTGACTCCTTAACCCATTGAGCCACATGCACACACACACTCATTCACCTGTACAGCCACTCACAGAGCCACTCATAGACTAAAAAACCACTTAGACATCCCCTTAGTCAGCTATAGAGCCACTGATATACCCAATCATGCAGGCAGCCACTCACATGCCCACTCACTCATGTATACAGCCACTCACATACCCTCACAGTCACTCATACAGCCACTTACACACCCAATCAATCACTCATACAGACAGTCATACACCCCTATCGCTCACTCATACAGATACTCACAAACCATGCACTCACTTATACAGCCACTAGCACCCTCTCACTAACTCATACAGATACTCACACATCCATTCACTCACTCATACAGCCACTGACACACCCACATACTCATCCATATAGCCACTGACACACCTACTTATTCACTCATACAGCCACTGACACACCACTTACTCACCCATAAAGCGACTAACACACCAACTCACTCACCCATAGACTTACTCACATACCCAGTCACTGGTCCATACAGCTACTCACTCACCAATACAGCCATTCACATAGCCATTAACTCACCCTCAAAGCCAGTCATACAGCCACTCACTCACCCATACAGCCACTCACACAGCCATTCACTCACTCATACAGCCATTCACTCACCCATACAAAAACTCATACAGCTACTCATTTACCCATATGGACACTCACCCACCCAGTCACTCACCCATACAGCTACTCACATACCCACTCATTCACCCTTACAGCCACTCACACACCCACTCACCAATACATCCACTCACATACCTACTCACTTACCTATACACCCACTCACATATCTACTCACACACCCTTACAGTTACTGACACACCCACTCACTTACCCATACAGCCACTCATACACACCCTCACTCATGCATACAGCCACTCATACAGCCACACCCATGAGCACATAGTAAACCCAGCCAGCCACTCACACACCCATAAAGCCACTCAGGCATCAAATCACACACCCATACAACCATTGACACACCTGGTCAGTCTTCCATACATCTACTCACACAGCCACTCACTCACATATACAGCCACTTACAGAGCCACTCACTCCTCCATACAGTCACTCACACACTCACTCACTCATCCATACAGCCATTCACACACACAGTCACTCATACACCACTCCCTCACCCATGCAGCCACCCACACACCCTCTCACTATATACAATCACTAAAACCCTCATTTAAACTAACATATATATAGACATATACCAAAAGGTGTTTACATTCACAAAGAAGCAAAAAACATAAGTTAATATTTCTTTAAACCAGATAAGGCAGTTCTAAAAAGAGCCTTTATTTTTTTACCTGCTTTTATTTGGGGGTGGGGGGGGTGTTCTGAACAGTTGTTTTGGTATTTTTTATTTTTACATCGACAACTGTAAAAATGAAATATAAAAACAACATGCACAATATTTGTGCAACAAGTCGAAAAGACAGAAAAAAACACTTGTGGCACTTTTTCAATTATAGTAGAAAAAAACTCCTCATCAACAGATACAACTTTGTTGCATTTCCTGCTAAAAATTTCCCATGTCAGTCAACTCAAGTATTATTGCTGGGGTGACGGGTTCCTGGCACTGGTAGAGTATCACCAGCAGCAAGCTCCACCGCAGCAGATGTTTATGTTGATGCTGCTTCTCTGTTTTTCAGCTCTAAACAGATGTCCAGGATAGATTGTTTTGAGATGTTTAAGCATGGAGGTGGTCCCATGACTATATTGTTTGGCAGTGCCTCTGGATAAAAGTTTGCTACACAGTTTGCCCTACACATGCCTTGCAACTCTTTTTTTCCCCAAAAAGGACAGAAAAACAATTGCAATGCAAACTCTCCTTCCTTTTAGGCAGCTGTTCCTCCTCACTAGAAGAAGTGTGGTATTCTAGGTCTGGGGCCTGAGTACAGGTTGAGCATGCCATTTTCAAATTGGAAAAAATGCCACCCAAAGAAAATGCAAATGCAGCTGCAGTCAGAGGTGGCAAACAACACAGATACCCCTAGAAGTTAAAAAAACAGTGGGAGAGTGTTAACCAATCATATCCCTTTATTGATGTCACATGGGTTTCGTGGTGACGTTGGGATGACCTCGCGATGATGCTGCTATGTCACAGCAAATATGGAAATATGTGTTAAAACATCCATGTAAGATTAAATCACTCATCAGTAAATCACTTACCTCAAATATAAATTTTATAATGTATATGTAGGAAGTTAGGATCCTTCTGCATGATTACCCCCACTTTTTGTCTGATGCTATGCTGTTTCTGACTAGCCTGACTGGGATCCTGCTAATCAGGACCCCAGTCTCTGTGCTTTCTCCCCTAAATTGTTATGGCAAGTACCTAGGTACACCCCAAATTGGATACTGGGGTACCATTATAAGTCCCTAGTATATGGTACTAAGGTACCCAGGGCATAGGTACGCCAGAGGTCCCCCATAGGCTGAAGCATGTATTATGCCACCTATGGGAGACCATTCAAACTATCACTACAGGCCTGCCATTGCAGCCTGTGTAAGCTGGTGCTAGCACCACTTACTAAAAATATATCGGTTTCCCTATATCTAGGGCCACTGCACTTAAAACCTATAAGTCACCCCCTACAGCAGGCCTTTTCAATCCTGAAGGCAGGGTGCTTGGTTCTAAGTGTGAGGGTGTCTCTGTATGAGCAGGACACCCCTACAGCCTTCGGAGTACATTCTCCCGGGTTGTAAGTGAGACAGCCATATAGCATATACGCGATGACCATCTTGAAACTTGCTGTAATGAACCCTGCCATGTTTGGTATCAAACATGTTGAAGTCCTACCCCCACACCATAAACAGTGTAGGAGGTATGATTCCAAGCACTGTAAAGGCCCTCTGTTAGGCCCTCAGTGCTCCCGGTACCAGTCTTCTAGACCCGGACAGCACAACGTGGCTGCTGCCGACCAGAGACATGATTCTTCCCTCCTGCTGCTGAGCCAAACTCGAGCAGGGGAAGGCAGAACATTAGGCATCCTGTCACAGGGAGGTGTGACCACCTCCCAGACAGGGTTTAGTGTATTGGGGCAGGGTGGGAGTGCTTGCCAGCGCCACATAGTCTGCGTGCAGGGCACATTTGGTGCCTCCCATGCATAGTCCAGTTCAAACCAGTTCAGGGAGCCATTGGCACCCACTCTGGTGTGAAACTGGACAAAGGACAGGGGAGTATCCTCCCCCATGTCCAGCCCCTCCTTAGGGAGGGACCCCTGAATTGCCCCAACTCTTTCCTCAGGGTACTTAAGGACTTACCTGAGGGTGGGTCCCAAGATTCATCATGGGACATGATTCAATTAAGACACCACTTCAACTTCGACCGTCTGGGCACTCTGGACTTCACTGGACTTTGCTCTGGGCATCAAGGCTGCAACCGGGAAGACTCCTGTTGCTCCTGATCTCTCCGCACTGCATGTATGCTGCAATGGCCATGCCTGTGCTCCATACAGAAAACCTTCCAAGGCCTGTGGGCATCCAAGACACCTGAAGGAATCTCCCTTGAAGTGAAGGAGTCATTTCCCTGCATCTGCAGGCACACAACTAAGCTGACTAGTCTGCTGATCCTGGGCTCCCAAAGACTCCAAAAGTCTCAGAAACGGAGGTGGTAGTTCTCCACATCCCTCGGAGCCTGCCCTGTCCTCTCACCAAGTTGGAGGCCAGTATCCCTCGACTGAGCCACAGGGCCCCAACCCTTGTGCACCGTAATGACTTGCAGTTGCAAAGGCTTGTTGGCTTCCTTCCACCAAGATGTTTGTGCTCTAAGTAGCCCCAACATCCAGCATCTCCAGTGACCAAGATCTTGGTCCACACCGCATCACTTGCACCATGGGCCTGCATCTTTGGTGAGCTGCTTGAGGTCCCCTGGGACTCCAGTGCCTCCAGCCTGTGGGTCATCTTGAGGGTCACCTTTGAATTCTTTTGGGATCCCCTGATTGCTCGGGGCCTTCCCTGACTCCACTGCTTGTGGTGAGTCTCCTGGACCTTGCTGGTCCCGACATTGCACCTTCTTCAACTTCCTCATTGGTTGCAGTTGTCAAGGCTTGTTGGTGCTCCCGCCAGACACCGACCCCTCAACTCTCGACACCCAATGTGGGACAGCTTGTGTACAGCTCCTGGTCTTCCACAGCATTGCCTGGTCCACACAGCTGCAGTTTCAAGGTCACCGTCAGCACTCCTGCAGCACACAACATCAGTGAGCATTTGTCTTCCGTGCCTCCTGGTCACTCCAGAGTGGCATAGACTCCGTCCCCTCTGTTTGCAGGTTCTTCACATCCTAAATCCACCTTTGGGTTCCATCGGACACTTTCGCATTCCCCAGCAGCGGCATCTTCCTGCAGTCCTCCATTGGGTTCAACAGCGGTTTCCGATGCCACTTCACACCTATGCTCCAGGCTTCCCTGGTGCAGGTAACCTGGTTCCTAAGTTATCCACGGGTGTGGTGGCTCTCCAACATTCTGTCTTCCAAGGAGTTTCTGCAGGGTCCACTGGGAAGGGTCCTCTTTCTTTAAAATTGCAACCGCGACTTACCCATTAACTTGAATTGATCCCGCAGTCATGTTCCTACTCTGCACACGGCCTCCGTGGGGCTCCTTGTTACTTACCTTGGGTGGTTCCTTGGGTCCCCGGCACTTCTACGTCTTCTGGTTATAGACTCTACTCGAGTCGTGGTTTGCATACCACTATTTTTGTATATGGTTTGGTCCCCCCCTGGTGAGCACTGTGTATTCTGTGCTACTTACCTGTTTCTATTGCAAAGGATTGTATGTATTTTGTATATCTCTGGCTAGGAGATATCTGAATGTGTTAGTGAGCGTCTTATAATAAATACATATTTTTATAAATATACTGTGTGGTTCTTTTTACTTATTCAATACCTATAAGATTATGTTCTGGTGAAACAAGCTGCTTGACACTCCTTCTGGACTAAGCCTGAAGGCTGCTCTCCACAGCTACCACTTTGAGAGCTTTCTAAGGTTTTAAAAAAAAAAATAACTTTATTGACATCTGAGACAGAATTGTACATTACAGTTGTTTCGGCACATTATAAAACTGTACAGCCAAGGAGGGACAGTGAGTCGGTAGAGGTAGGTGCCAAGATAACAATTCTTATGTCACACAGGATATATACATACAGCATCAACTGTTTCATATTAGCAAAATGTTAGTATTCCATGGCTACCCATTGCTCCCTCCTCCCCCTGCCACACAATTGTCGCTGATGTCATATCTATGTAAAAAAAAAAACCTTTAAGATGAACAATACTATCTCCCCTCCCTGCCCATGCCCTCCCCCCTTCCATGTCTGAGTGCAGCTCTCCTTGTATCTATCCCTATATGTCGTCTTGCCTATCAGGAATCATGTATCTTCCTCCCCTATGGAGGTGTTGCCCTATTATCTTATGTCCTCCCGGTCTCTTCATTATTGTGTTGGGAGCCATTCAGTATCTGATCCCTCCTTAAGTCTCCCAGCATTGCCCTCCAAGCATGTAGATCATCTTCCACCTTTTCATCATATCTAGTCCGCTGCATTCGGACCATCTCTGGAGTTGCCCATTCATTCACATCCTGTTCCCAACTCATCACCTTGGGTGGGTGCGGCTTAGCCACGAGAAGGCTCCCCTTCCTTTTGCCAGTACGAGCCCCAAGAGCACAAACCTCCTACTGAGCTTCTTGTTTTTAGGTTTAGGCAGTAAACCCAGCAGGACCGTATGCATCTCCTGGGGTACCACCCATCCTGTCACTTCCCTCAGCCTGGTCAGAACCTCGGTCCAGTAAGGACCCATATTTGGGCATGCCCAGGACATATGTATAAAATCCGCTTCCTTGGCCCCACATCTGGGACACCGCCCGAGCGGTCCGGATACATTTTGCTTAGTCTTCTGGGTGTGAGATATATTTGATGGGCAAAATTATGTTGTATCAATTTGAACCATGTGTTCAAGCTCACCTGCTTTACCCCCTCATGGATTTTAAGCCAGTCCTTGGACGTTATGGGTTCCTCCAGTACCTCCACCCATCTTTTTTGCACAGGGAGTATTGGGACTATCTTGTCCTCCCGTATTGCCCTATACAGGTGTGATATGAGTCTCCGTCCTTGGGCCATATACATTATGACCTGCAGCACCTTCGCTACGGGGGGCTCCTCAGGAAACAAGGGCCATAATTCTCTGGCCACCTGAGCTATTTTTTCATACTGTAAAACTTGTGTTACCTAGATCAAAGGTATCCACCGCCTGTGCTCGTGAATTTTATTTTTTATTATCATACAAGTCTCCCATCATTAGGCATCACCCGTCCTACCATCTGCGCACAGACATAGAGGCCGAGATTTTGGCAAATGGTTGTACAACCCACAGGGGCATGTCCAGGGCATACGGTGCTCGCTGCAACACCCTTCTGACCATAAGCTCCCATATTTCTGTGATGTGGTGTATTATGTAGGGGCTCGTCTGGGGTACCCTCCTCCCCATCATTAATAGTTCCGGTAACGACTAGTCTCCAAAAGTTCCCTCAAGCAAGCTTTTTTCCCAGTTCCCGGCCTCGTCATGCCAGTGCACAGCATGTTGCAGCTGCGATGCCATATAATAGAACTCCAGGTAGGGAGCCTCCAATCCTCCAGCCTGCCATGTTCATTGCAATGTGGCCAAACTGACTCTCTTACGTTTCGCACCCCATAACAATTCTACTAATAGAATGTCTAGAGTGCTGAAAAAGTGTTGGGGTATTCTGTAAAGGGAATGTTGCATCGGGTAGAGACAGCGCGGGAGAATGATCATTTTTATTATGGCTATCTTCCCCATAAGGGATATAGGCAGTCCCTGCCAGAAGCATACCGAGCTTCGCAAGCCCTCAATTTCTTTCCCTAAATTCGATGCTAGATATTGCTCAGCCGGTCTAGCCAACTTAATCCCCAGATATCTGGGCTCATTCCCAGCCCATGGAAACCCCACGTCTGGGAGTGTCTCACCAGACCGCAGAGCCAACCGTCCCATCGGTATCAGTTTTGATTTTCCAGAATTTATCTGCAATCCAGAAACTATCCCGAACCTTTGTAAGACATCCAAAAATATCGGGATCGCCTCCACGGGCTGCCGGAGGTACACAAGCGTGTCATCCGCATACATGGACACTATGTGGTTGGTTGTTCCCAATGGGATCCCAAACCCAGCCAACTCCCTCCTCAGAGCCACCGCCAATGGCTCCATTGCAGAGAGCTTTCTAAGGTTATCTAAGACCACTAAAATCAACATAAGGGTTGCCTGGATCAGTGCAAGGTGTCCACTTACATAAGTGTACATCATATACTGAGACAGCCTCCCACAGTATATATATCATTTTATGTGTTTTTAAAAATCCCGCTGGATTCGCGCATGCCCCACGGTACCGGAAAATACGTATCGGAAGAGTTCATGACAGAGTCAGAATTTTGAAAAAATGTATTAAAAAATATTTTTACGAATCTTGTACATATCAAGCAACAGCACCAATAAATACAGGAGCGTGGCCACGGTGCAGCAGGTGCAGCGACACTGGAGCAGACCGAAGAGTGCAAGCAGCCCCACTCACGGAGATTACCATTCGGTGTGTAAATATCAAGCAACATCAGAAAGAAATTCAGCTTCATGCCCATGCTGAAGCAGGTGCAGTAACATCAGAGTGGGCCCAGGAGTGTGAGCAGCCTAGTACATGAAAATTAGCATTTGGTTTGTAAATATCAAGCAACAGCAGCAAGACATTCAGGTGCATAGCCATGTGCAGCAGGTGCAGTGAAACCGGAGTGGACCCAAGAGTGCAAACAGCCCACTTTACGAGAATTAGCATACAGCCACTCACACAGCTACTCACTCACCTATATAGCCAGTCACACACCCACTCACTCACCCATAGAGTCACACACACTTAAACCTAGCCACCCATACAGCCATTTACACATTCATATAGCCAATCACACCCACTCAATGATACATAGAACCACTAACACACCCATCCTCAAAGGTTACAGGTTATAGTTACAAATATAAAAGAAAAGAAAACCTTAAAATTCACTAACGAAAACAGAGGTTACAAGAACGTTAGAGTTAGGAAATAGAATTAAAAAAATCTTAGAAATTCACTGAAAAACAAAGATTACAGGGATGTTATAGTAAGGAAGAAACAGTAAAAAACATAGGAATTCACTGAAAACTAAGGTTACAGGGATTTTACAGTTCACTGAAAAAACAAAAGTTACAGGGATGCCATAGTTAGGAAAAAACAGTCAAAACCTGTAGAATTTCACTGAAGTGAGTTTATATATATATATATATATATAAATATATAGTAGTAATAATACTTTATTCGGTTGTCGGAAACCATCAAAGTATAGACACACAGTAAAAATCACAGAGTATTAAAATGGTACATAAAACAGCAAGTATATAGTTCAATTCATACTACATCTCAGCCCAAGATAGTGTAAAATCTGCAACATTAAAGTTCAATCCTAATGTAAAATATGGCCTGTGCAAAACACAGTCTCCAGTTTCAAAACAGGAAAGTACATTAATAGCAGCATCCGGAGTGATTTTAGGACAACAACACAACCGAAACAGTATGAGCTGTTTCAATTAATACATTTCCCCCTAATTAGGTAGGTGCAAAATACAACCAGCAACAATGTGCAATTTCCTTGTAAAATTCTAACAATTTGATGGATTAAAATAAAGTGTATAAAATATATGGAAAGTTAAAAGATGACTGGAAAAATAGACGAAATCATTGAATAGCAGCTTCTAAAATGTTACTTCTCTTGTACCAAATTGCCTGTAAAAACGTACTCACTGAAAATACAATTTTGGAAGAAGTATTACTTTTTAAAATCCTAAAAGCTACCAGAGATCTAGTGGGACTCATGTCTCGGCATAATGGGTGGATCCATTTGCAATAGGAATTTTGGTATTCAGGACAAAAAATCATTATGTGTGCCTCATTCTCGTCACTCAGGCCGCTCACTGGGTAAATGGTGGATTCTTGTTCCTGGTGCCATTTACGAGTAAACAATCTGTAGGGCTAGTTGGCCCCCAAGGACCATCAAGAGCCAAAGGGACTTCATCCCCAACTAGTACTGCACCAGGAGGCATGTTTGCAGAGTGGTGGAGAAAGTGGGCGTGGCCACCAAAAATCTCTCAGCAATCCCACTGTGTGGGATGTGCTGGAGGCAACAGGAGGGGTAGGTGGCCATCAAGGACCCTCAATAGTCAAGGGGACTTCATCCCCCTACTAGTAGTGCGCCAGGAGGTGCAGAGTGGTGAAGAAAGGGTGCGTGGCCTCTGACATTTCAGCAATCCTGCTGTGTAGGACTTACTGGAGGGAACTGGAGGAGTAGCTGGCCCCAAGTACGTCCTTGGAGGCCAACTACCCCTCCTGTTACTTCCAGTAAGTCCCACACAGCGGGATTGCTAAAAGGTCTTTGGAGGCCACCCCCCCCTTTCTCCACCACTCTGCAAATGTGGCTCTTGGTGCACTACTGGTTGGGGGATGAAGTCCACTTTACTCCTGAGGGACCTTGGGGGCCAAGAGGCCCTCCTGGTACCTCCTGTAAGTCCTAGACAGTGGGATTCCTGAAAGCTGGTCGGAGGCCTTTCTCCACCAATCTGCAAATGCCATTACTACTTAAAAAAACATTGAAATTCACTGAAAAAGCAAAGGTTACAGGGACGTTATAGCAAGAAATTTGCATTTAAAAAACCTTTGAAAATCACTGGAAAAAAACAAAGGTTACAGGGGCGTTATAGTTAGGAAATGAAATTTAAAAAAAATAGAAATTCACAGAAAAAAACAAAGGTTACAGGGACTTTAGAGTTAAGCTCAGGTTTCACACATACAAAACCAGTGAAATTAACAGTTATAGTTAGCTGAGCTAACTATAACTCGCTCCCGCAATGCACTGCTTATGACCTCAAATATTACATCGCTGATGACATGGTCAGTGACATACCTGATGACATCGCTGATGACATCTCAAATGAAAATACTAATGACATCATCCAGTGACTGTGAGTGTTTTTATAAAGTTTATGAGTGTTAAATATATATATACCAAGGCATATTGGTGAATCACTGGTGTATGAGTGCCTGTATGGATGATTCGGTGGGTACATGATTGACTGTATACGTGAGTGATTAGGTGTTACAGTGAATGTATGGGTGAGTGACTGGTTGTGTTAATTTCTGTATTTGTCTGTCAATTGATGTCTAAGTGGTTATATGGATGTGTGTCAGTGTATATGTGAGTGGCTGAAAGGGTGATTGATTGGTTGTCTGAGTACCTGTATGGGTGTCTGAGTGTCTGTGTGGGTGGGTGAGGAGGTGTGTGACTGCATGTATGGATGAATGAGTGGGTGAGTCAGTGGCTGTATGGGTTAGTGAATGTGTGTCTGAGAGGGGCTGTATGGGTGAGTGAGTGTGTGTATGGCTGTGTAGGTGAGTGAGTGGATGTATCAGTGGTATATGGGTGAGTAACCGGGTATGTGAAAGGCAATATAGGTGAGTGATGGGGTATATGACTTACTGTATGGGTGAGTAAGTGAATATGAGAGTGGCTATATGGGTGAGTGTGTGCTTGTGTCAATGACTGTATAGGTAAGTGAGTACATATTAGTATCTGTATGTGTAAGCAAGTGGGTGTGCATGTAACTGGTTTTGTGTGAGTGAAACCTGAGCCTAACTATAACGTCCCTGCTTACCTATGAAATACTTACATTTTTGTTGTAAAGGCATGCGTTGGACATGTATATGCGTGGTAAGCATTTGCGTTGTAAAGACATTCAAGGTGAAGGCATATGTGTTGTAATGGATGTGTGGTAAAGGTAACGCGTGCTAATGACCGTGTTGTAAATGTTGTTTCCCTCATGTAACTTACTATCTCGTTTTCATGGCTGTCTACCTGTAAGCCTTCTGGAGTAGTCATGAGCAGCTTGTAGTCCACTAAGTCCACCATTAATGACACATGTCACACTATAGCTGTAAACCACAAATGCACTGTGAAGGATACATTACATAAATAGTGTTGCAATTGTTTAACTTTCTCACACTAAAGACAAGATATGAGAAATCAGTGTTCTGTTACATAATACTATTGTTAAATCAAAATAAACATGTATTGTCTGTGTCAATACACTACACTGGTTATCCAGCAGTTTCTCCTTCAGAATTGTAGCTCTCTTGATAATGGATTGTTCTTCACCTGGCACACATAGTGTTCATGTATTTTTAAAACAACTTCAGTTTTTTATCAAAACGTCCTCTTTATGACTTGTTAAAATAGGCCATTACAAAGAACATTTTTCATTTATCAAAAGTCTGGTTTTTTTCCGGCCTCTTTTGTATAACCTGACAAACATTTTCTATTACTCATTAATTTGTTCAGGAAGTGTTTTAGCATAAGAACAGTTCCTCCTAATGGATGAAAAATTCCATTATTGGCAGACGTTTGACAACTTAGAAGTAATGACTACTAATTGCCAATAGTATTACATTATTTGCATTTTTGCGCTCTTCTTCCGTAACATTTCACGGTTGGAAAAAGAAAGATTAACGCTTTAAAAAATATCTTGAAATGGAGCTCCTGCATGGTACGATATTCTATACTTTTTTGCAGAGCAAATACAATGCAAAATATTGTTTGCCAATAGTGAACCACACCAAAAAGGTATATTCAAAACACTTGCAAATATTATTTATAACTCCAGTCAAATTGATTACATCAGCTTATGATATCTAAAATTTAAAGCCAAAGTAATTTACAACTTGAGGGGCCATTAACACTACAGAGTAGAGAACACGATGACAAGTCTGTCCTTTGTTTCCAAACTCAAGTCATAACAGAAAATCAAATAATCAGCATTTTAAAAATAATTGTTCTTCTGACATCCCTAAGACTTTATACTGCTTGTTCGGATGTAGAGCACCGAGTTCTATGTATTCATTCTGTCACATGTAATTCATTGAGAGCCCCTCTTGAGGAAGGACACATTTATCCTACTGTGTCCCATAAAAATGAATGAACATTTAATGTAAGTACAAGTGAATGAATTTGGCCAACTAAAATAAGAAAAAGACAGAAAAGGCAAGAGAGCAAGAGGCTGATAGAGGTGAGAAGTCGAGGCAAAGAGAAAAAGAGAAAGAGAAGGGAGAGAGAAAGATGATTGGCAGTAGGGCCAGTATAGTTATGGTTGGGTAAGTGTTTCCATAGGAAAAGTATTTTTTGTTTTCTTAATAACTTTGTTGGCATTCAGCAGATATGAAGAAGATAAAAAAAAAGACATCTTCTTTGGGTTGTTCACAGCAGAGTTTGTGTAATCAGTCAAGTAGAGGCATGAAAAGGTGCCAAAAGCACCTTTTCCCATTTTAATTTCTGTATTAATGAAAGGGAAACTGAGTGATGTATTTTCTTAGTTAAAGCAGTAATTTTTGGACTTGGCCCTGCAGGGTCACCCCCAAACCTTGTTCCTTCACTGCTCCTATTCTTGCTAAATTTGTTTTTGTTGGCCTTAGAACTCCGTCACTTTACCACTGAAAACGAGAGCTAAAGTGCTTGTGCTCACTCCCTAAAACCAAGTAAAATTGCCTTACAACTGATTGGCACATTTAATGTGCTTATAACTCCCTAATAAAATGGAATACTATATACCCAGCACCTGTAAATTAAATACTATTAGTGGACCTGCAGCACTTACTGTGCCGCCCTCTTAAGGAGCCCTTTAAAATGTCCCAAGTCTGGCATTGCAGCCTGAATGTAGTTTTAAACTTCCAATTCGACTTGGCAAAAAAAAACCTTGCCAAGACTTAAACTCCCCCTTTATTACATATATGTCACCACTAAGGTAAGCCCTAGGTAGCCCATAGGGCAGGGTGCATTGTAATTAAAAGGTTGGGCATGTACTATTAAATCTTACACGTCCAGGTAGTGAAAAGCTCCTAACTTCGTTTTTCACTCTTGTGATTTGGCATGTGCAAGTTTCAGGGGAATTTATTAATGATGTTTCAAATTAAATGCTAACCAGATATGATTTTAAAACGTTGTACTACAGGTGCATTAACCCTACTAGAGTATTTTCCACATGTTCATTGCCAGTTTTACTAACAGTTTTAAGTGGTGCAAAGTCATGAAAAGTGATGCAAAGCAATGCATAGGCTTGAAAGGGTTTTACTTTTCAGTGGAGAAGGTATCCTGTCCTAGAAAGCTGCCTTTTTCTCTGTGAAAATAGTGTTTTGTGTTGCATTGTGTTACTTTGGTTTACTTCACATCAAAGAAACATTACTTTGGTGAAACTTGGGCAGATCAGCAAGACCAGGCTAGACATGGTTTTATGTATAAAATAACACCTCCTTTAAACAGGTGCTAGCAAGGAGAAAGGTTTTTAATTCCTCAAATGTTCCTCACATGTGTCCTGCTCTGTACCTCACAAATACAAAATATGGAATGTTTCAGATTTTGAGCAGGAATAGGATATTGTACTTGAAGGGTATGCTTCAAATACAAATCTTCTGCTAGATAGTATGCACACACATCTGTATCATATTTGTGCATTGCTATATAGTATGCACACATCTCTGTATCATATTTGTGCACTGCACAAGACAAAGTTGAAACTCACCAGTTCAGAGGATGAAAATATTAACAGACCATGCTCATTGGGGTCCATACACCTGTGGAGGGTGGGATGTAGGCCACATGGCCACCATGACTGCACAAAACCGAAAGTCATGTGCAGCAGGGTTTGGACGACAGCTGCGCACTACCTTCAGGCCCTATGCCAACGCCCACTGCGCATGTCAGAAGGCCGGGCTCAGGGGGGATTGGGCACCTATGGAAGATGGGGTATAGGGCTCACTCCCGCTCTGCAAGGTTAAAGGATATTCGCCATCAACAATTATGTGCAGTGGTAGTCAAATGCCAATGGAGGGTGGGCCTGCCCCAAACCACTACACATGACCATCTGGGCTTGCACGCCATCCTTAGTGCACATGGCCAAAGGCAGTGCACAGTGTGGGTTAGACACCTGTGGAGGGTGGGTTGCAGGGCCAGACCAGAGGCCAGGCCTTGACCCCAGGCCAGGCTTTTTGGCCACTCCTACTGTGCAAAATCCTTGTACATTGGGAGGCAAATGCCTGCAAAGGGTGGGGTGCAGGGCCTGGCCAAAGGAGGGGCCCTGCACTCCACCCCTGCTGCACACAGCTTTCAGGCCCTGCACCCCATGGATGGCGCACAGCCAAAAGCCATGCGTAACAGGAGTTGGAAGTCCACAGATAGTTCAGGCTGTGGACCAGGCTGGAGGCCCTGCACCCCACCTTCCTGCACATATCCAAAGGCTGCACACAGTGTTTGTCAGTGTTTGTCATTCGCTCATGGAGGGTGGCACCCAGTGCTTTGAAAGAGGCAAGGCTTTGTGGCCAACCCCCTCTGTGCACAGTCTCCTGCTGTGTGCAGGAGGGGTTGGCCACTTGCAAGCGTGGGTTGGCCTTGTGCATCAAGTATTGTCAGACTATGGTGGGTTGGATGGAAGGTTCTGAATGGAGATCAATCCCTGCAGGTAACCTCCACATTACAATCACTTTCATTCTCTTGAAGTGTTACATGTAATTTGTCACAGACTCTCTGATGCATAGTTTCACTCTCCTATGTCTTCTCATATCCATCATCTGCATTGACTCTCATTTGGACTGACTGACATATGAAACAAACAATATACATTTTTATACATTTTTAAACCATAAATGTTGGTTCTAAAAAGAACTATTTTAATTGGTTTTGTTTTTTTGTGTTCTTACTTTCTTGGAGTTAAAAGAATAATACAACTCAAACAGTGGAACTGGAACTTTGGTTATAAAAAAACAACAAGGCTTGATTTCTTTGTGCTTGTGCAATCTGTTCTCTTGCTCTCCAGTGGTGATCATTGTCCCACAAACATGGCAGTGCAAGCCAATAGTGGCGAAGCGGGTATCACTCTCCTCTCTCTCCTGTTCTAGGTTTAGTCCAGGAAGGATTGCATGCTGTAATGCAGAGTCCCTCTATCTTTTGGCTCTATCAAATTGGCTTAGATACCAATCCTTAGAATGCTTGTGCATCAATGATATTCCAAATTAATATTTACCCCGACTTCTTTGGCTGAGTTTCCTGTCACACAATGTACATGTGACACATTTCCTCAATGCTTTTTCTCTCCAGTGGGGATGGATAAAAAATGCCACATGATAGACGAGGGTGGAGTCCTGGTATCCTTGGCCTGATCTTCACTGCTATCCTGAACAGCTTGCTCTGGATTTTTCCATTGCTGTTCATCCTGTCCAGTAGCCATAGCTAAAGTTGAGAAAAAAGTTTTATATTCTCAAATAAGGAAAAACAGCAAAAAACCCACTTGCCTCCTATGCAGAGGATTTCCTGGAGCAAGGACCATAGTGATATGGATGATAAGAACAAGAACCTTTTGAATGTGGAATAATACGGTCACAAAACCAATGAAATCTTTCCAATAGAATCCAAGGATTTGTAAATCCTCAGTGACATCAAGAAAACGCCCTGAAGTTATGATACGAGTTCCTGGTACCACAACTCCAAAAGACTTAGGGGTATATTCACAAGAACGTGCGCTAAACATCTCCAAAAAATGTTAACGCAACTTCACACATCGCAGTCTATCGTGGGAAAATAACCCTGTGTTAACGTGGAATTCACAACACGGTGGTACCATGCGATAGCCTCCCGAAACCGCGGCCAATGTTCGCGATACAACCACCGCGACGGCAATAAAAACACAAACCCCAATGCGTAAAAAGACACGATGGGCCCAAACGCGATAAGAAAACAGTGATAACCAGCGAGAGGCCAGCAATACCCACGCGTAATGCGGGAAAAAGCACAAGAACAGCATACGGAAAATGCCACTAAAAAGGAAATGAACTGCGGAGTACCACGGATGCACCCTGACCGACTGCAGAGGACAACATGAACCCCACAATCCCCACGGAGGAACACCCAGGAATCCAGGGCTCGTGGAAGGGCAATGAGAAGAGGAAGAGGAAGACGGGGTACAGACTGCAGGAAAACACGATTATCGTCACGGATGAGATAGAACACCACCACCAACTGTACGTCACCTCCAACGTGTCATTGGCAACAAAGAGGCAAAGATGGCACACCATCTCGGACCATGTGAATGCCATCGCAGCGCCGAGGAGGACAATGGAAGAGGACAAGAGGCGCTGGATTGATGTGAATGGCAAAACCAAGCAGAAACTCGCTGCCAACACGAAAGCAGCAACGCACTTCGGAGGAGGGGGGCCAGCAGAACACCAGGAGCTGAATGACATGGAGAAGATGGTGGCAACAGTCACCAGTCGGGAGACGGTGACAGGAGTTGGGGATCCGCACACTGCCCAACATGACCCGACACTACATCAACAGGGTGCGTACCGACCAGGGAGTGGGGGGACGGGGGGAGATGGGCACAATGGCACACATGCACAATTAAGCAGAGCACACTGCACACCCACAATAACTCAGGATCATGTCCCTGATCCCACAGGAACACTTTAGCACACACACAAACACCAAATAGTCCCACGTACACCATGTGCCCAAAGGGGCACCCACCCAACACATCAACAATCACACAACCAACACATGCACACGTGCGAAACACAGCAAACATGCATATACGTCAGCCACACTGACAATGCAAGAGACACCACATGATGAGTAGCATGGCTGCAGTCCAATCATCATGACAATGTACACGGCACAACACTGAGGTGGCTGAGTGCGGACCACAACCGGAAAGGAGCAGGTCACACTAGGACACAACCACCTGCACAAACAACCCCTGACGTCAACGACACATCTGCAGACAAACCATGCCCAAGAGTCACAACTCGACAAAGAGCACAAGTTACCAAAGTCTGCAACATCTCAGCACTGTGGAAGCACAGAACTGAAAGGCACACAGCATGAAAGGGATAAGTGGCAGCCAAATCAGAGCCGCAGGAGCGACTCACCCACCGTGCAGCATACGCACATAAGAATAAGTGCACCTCGACATTGACAACATCCTGGTACAAACAGCAACACCTCCACAACAGAACACAGGACACAACTGGTGCCGCATATGTGCACAACATGGCCAATCACATCTGGCACAGCAGGAAACTGTGACATGACAATGTACAAGTACAACTTGGGCTGTAACCTGGAAATATTTTTTATTCAGACATGCTGTGCTTGTGGACATTTTGTACTGTCCCATGATTGCCAGGGACGGCCACAATGTGACGTGCTCATGAGAAGAAATTGGCAATGAGGGTGTTCCTACGGGCTATTCCTGCCGCAGCTGCAGTGGGATGTGGGTCACCTGCCCCATCGTCCTCATCATCGTCCGGTACTTCTGGAACTTGGATCCATGGGGCATTGGTGCGTACACAGATGTTGTGCAACACACAACCTGCAACGATCATCTTGCACACGATGTCTGGGCTGTACAGGAGCCTTCCACCTGTGACGTCCAGGCACCTGAAACGTGACTTCAACACGCCAAATGTGCGTTCCACGATGCCCCTGGTGCGTATGTGGGCCGCATTGTACTGCCTCTGGGCGGGTGTGTTCGGGTCTCGGAGGGGTGTCATCATCCAAGGGCAGAGTGCATATCCTTGATCACCTGTGACAGTGCAGAGAGAAAAGAGTCAATATGTGGTTCGGCATGATGTGTTGGCAGGCCCACTAGTCCAGTGACGCCTGTACTGGCTGTGTGTGGGGTGAGTGTAAGCCAGCCCTCAGGGAGTAGCTGGTGCTGGCAACAACTTCAACAGTCATCAGGCACTCAGGAATGCAATGTTCGAACAGCAAGGGAGCATGACTTGAGTTGCACAGAGTTAGTGGCCCCGGATGCACAGCGGCCGACACGGGCCTACTGCCATGGGACGCTGACTTGCGGGAGACTGGGGTAGGGTCATGAGGGCAGAGCAGGGTCTTGTATGAATCAAAGGTAGTTTTCGCGGAGTGTCTCGGGGAGAGTGGGAGGTGTACCCCCAGGGCATGATGCAGAGGGCACATACCAGCTGTGTCCGGCAACGTGGTGGATATGAATGCCACAGACTCATGCCAAACACCAAGTCTGTACCTGCCAGTTGCTGATGACAACCCCCAGGTCACAGGCTCAGACACCAACAATGTTCTGCCGGAGGCTGACGGTGACTCACGGCGCACAGGGTTAGTGGCACCAGGTCAGTCCTTGCTACTGGTTGACCTCCTCCGTAACGGTGATCTGTGTTTCCACTGGACTGAAACGCATCTTTCTCTCACTCCTCTCCCTGCGTTCACTGGCATAAACTCTGCCATTGATTAATGAAGACTCAGTTCTAGATGTGGGACATACTGGACTGCAGTGTAGGCCGGCTGCAGCGGTGGAGTATGTCAACGAATGAGGACTCCTGGGGGCCTGTGTCACGGAGGACAGCGATGGTCTGAGGTGGCTGCCAAGGTCGCGGGCATGGTTCTTGGAGCTAGCACCGGCACGTGGTGGCCCTCTTTGACACACGACGGTGTCGGCAGGTGAGCAGTGCGGCCTTGGAGCGCTGGGGTGGGCAAGCCAGGTCTGGGTATCAGCGGCCTGGGGTGCAGCAGGCGCACAGGCTCCCAGGCCCCGCTGCTCACGGCGTCGGCCTCGTGGCAGGCTGAGATGCGCCGCCCTGGCAGTGACGTTGGCCAATCTGGGAGAGCACCACGCTCAGCGCATCAGTGTTTTTATCCACACCCCTGCGCAGGCCTGGCGTGAGCTGGGCCAACCCACTACGCTCACGCACACAGGGGGGATGCAGCGAGCGACATTTCTGCGATCTAACCCACAGCCTGGGGTGACATGGTTGCGTCCACTGTTCACTACTCTCCAGACACCAGCAGTTAATGTCTGCATGGACATATTTGTGGTTTGCATACCCAGGTCTGTCCAGCACATTCACGCCACACTTGTCGTTGTATACATTCCCATTCATGGGTCACTTGCATCCTTCGCACATGCCTGCTTTCCGCCTCTCCACACGTTCAGCTGTTGTGTGGCTGTGGTGCCATGATATAGCTGGCTTGTGTACATGGGAAGCCCAGGATCCCAATGGAGTTGTGTTGTCATGTCTGGTAGGTGGGCATGTTGATTGACATGTTGTATGTGGTTTGATCACGTGTGCATTCCCACAGTTGTGCGTTGTGTGACGGTGGCTTTGAGGTGTGTGGTGTGTTGATTTGATACTTACCAACGAGCAGTCCCGTTCCATAGGTGCCATCCTGGAAGCGCTGGTTGATGATGAACTGTCGGAAGATGTAGGAATCGTGCACACTGCCTGGGTAGTTTGCGACGACATTGGTGAACATTCCCGGGTGGTCCACTATTGCCTCCACATTGATGGAATGCATGTGCTTTCTGTTGCGGTAGATGTGTGCAGTGTCTGCAGGGGGCACAAGTGGGAAATGTGTGCAGTCAATGGCCCCCAACACGTGTGGGAATCTAGCAATGTCGTAGAAGCCTTGCTTGGTCTCCAGCTGTTCCTGCGCAGTGTGGGGGAAGTGAAGGTACTGGGGTATGAAGCTGATGATGGCATCCAGGACAGGTGTGAGGAACTTTGATAGGGCTGGCTGTGAGACTCCTCCGACTCTGGCCATTGTTGGTTGGAAGGTATCAGAGGGCAACGTGTGCAGCACAGCCAGCAGCTTTGTCTGCGGAGGGATGTTAGTTGTCCGCTGTGTTGGGACCATCAGCCTGAGGCCGATGTGGGTCATGATGCGGAGGATGGTTGTCCTTTTGAGGCTATAGTGGGCAATGACTTCCTCGGGCGTTAGGTCTGTGAGACTGGTGCGTTTTCGGTAGGTCTGCTGTCTTACTCTGCGCTGCCTCTGTGGTGGTCCGGGGGGGTGCCGGTCCGGGTCCTGGGGTTGGTGGCGGTCCTGGGGGTGGTGGCGTGGGTGTTGTGGCCCTGTTGGGGCTCCCAGCTGCATGATGAGTAGCTCCATGGCGTCGGTTGTTCTTCGGGTGTGGCTGTGTGCGGCGCTCCGTTGCCTACTGCAGGTAGTCGTCCTGCTTAACACCAGCAAGAGGCAGGTGTTAAATACCTGCTGCTACCGCGGCTTATCGCGTGGTTTTGACTCGCATCGCAGATCTGGCAGTTCGTTGTGAAAGTGGTGTAGTGGTGTTTTCGTGTGTTTTTGCACGGGAACGCCTACTCTGCATCTCATTAGGGTTAGTTGGTGGTGTCACCCGTGGGGATAAAATTTGCGGCAGTTATCGCGGGTATACTGGCGATGTCTGCAGTTTGCACACGCTTGTGGATGGGGCGATAAATCTGTCTCCACTTTTGATGGGCTAAGGTGGCGATAACTCGGCGATAAGTCCTTGTGAATATGCCCCTTAAAGCATCGAGATTTTAATATGCATCACTGCACTCATACATTTTAAGCTCTTATTAGCAAAGTCCTGGCCTCAAACTTCGAAAATAATATTTTTTTTCATCGAAATTTAAAGCCGGAGTCACAGAAAGAACTACAGCCTTCCCTCTCTTGATAGACTACAGACATAATGTGCATTTGTAGAGCACACTTTCATCCAAGGGTATCTTGGAGCTGAATACCAGCTGTTTATTGTTACCCAACAGTACTCATTTTACTGACCTCAGAAGGATGAAAGGCTGAATGGACTTGCTGGGATTTGAACCTGTGACCATGAGGTTAAACACAGGCCCCTCCACTGGACGCATTAGTCCACTAAGCCACCAGACACACAGCATTATTTCTATTGATGTCAAAAAGAATCTGCAAATCTGAAAAACACCAAATAATTAACAAAGCCTTCTGATTTGCTAAACAATGCACACAATTTAAAAGAAAGTCGACGAGACAAGGAGACAGCATTTTGCAGAACATCATTTTGCATTTGTCTTTTGAGAGGGACGTACATATTTGTTATCCATCAACATAATTGGCATCGCAGGTCACTAAAGGAAGCCAGGAGAGCACCTACAATACAGAAAGGGCAATCTTCTTCACACCAGGATTAAAAAAATGTTGTTGTGGTGCATACCACATCAAGGGCTTCTGCTGGAAGATAAAGTCTGCTGTGGACGTTTTCAGCATCCAGCTGTGGAGAAAAAAGTTAATGCCCCGAGTCACATGCACTCTATGTTACTAAGTGCTTCAACATAGGCATCCACACATGTACTCATTCAGAACCAGAACAGACACAGAGACAGCAACATCGGGAGGGAGGGAGAAGGAGAAACTAAGGCCCCAGAAGTGCAGGAGGAAGCAGAGGAGGGGGATCATCATATGAACGCTTTAGGGGTCACCAGAGGTCGCAGCCGTGACACCTGGCTTGCCCCTTGTGACCTGCCTTTGCAACTCCTGGCCTCAGAGGTGGCAGAATCAGAGCAAAGAATACAGGAGGAGGGCTCAGCATTCCTTATCGTCTGCCGATTTTTCATTATAATAATAGTGAATAATATTCTAATATTCAGCACTAGTGTAATGCAAAATGAAGCACATTTAGGACCTATGGTGGCAGCTGAGGTAAGTAAAAATGGTTTTAATGTATGTGGTATGCGTGCTTGCATATGAGAGTGTCTTTAAGTGATAGAGTATGCGTCTGAGTGAGAAAATGTTTCTGTACATGTAAGCCCGTATGTGAGTTAAAGTGAGTGACTGTCAAGTGACAGGGAGAGATTGAGATTGTGTGAGATTGAGGACCAGATTTACTATTCTTAGACGCAAGTCAACACTGCACCAAAACTTGCTACGCTTCATTGTGCGAAACGGGGATCTGAAAAATGCACCATATCTAATAGGAAATTGTGCATTATTTGTCTCTACTAGCACTGATGAACTTTTGCCAGCCAGGTGCCAATGCATATACCCTTATTGGAGGGAGCAAAGAGTGTCATTTCCTGAACCATAGGTTTTGTGCTTGAAGGGGTTCCTTCCAGTACAAAATCTATGCTTTGAGGCTTTAAACATGCATAGTTGGAAGAACAAGTAGACATTAAATAAATGTTTCCTTATTACACCAGCCTCGAGGAGGCACACCATTTTGGTGCAAATTCCTCTCTACCAATGTTTGCAGATAAGGATTTGAGTCAAATCCTTGGGTGGTTGCGTGGGTATGCCCATAAACCATCCATGGAATGCCCCATAATACAAAGTAACTTTGTGCTACTTTGTGATACTATCCAAAGCAAAGCCTCAATTCTTGTGATGTTAGGGTCATGTGACATGCATACCTGGATAAGATGCCACTTCCTGTGATGTTATTAAGGTCAGCTGGTTTGTGATGTCTCCTCCGCTAACACCTTGCATTTTGGTGAATCAACACCCATGGATCATCTCCCACACTATTCTCAAGCCAACCTGCAATCAGTGCATGTAGGTCATCTGTTCAGAGGAGATGAAAAAATCAGTTATTTCTGGGGGTCATCTCAAGAAATGCTACAAAAAATTATATAAAACTTGAGACAAATGAAGAATTAAAAAAAAGTTTAAAAGTATGTTTCCAAAAAGGTTTACCAAAAAATAAGAACCTCAAAAAAAGAACAAACAGACAAAAAAACAAACTTAAGAACAGCGTATTCTTAAATTTACCAGCCACAATCCAAGCAGTCGAGATATAAATAGGGACTAGACTGCATGGTAAATTGCAGGCTTGTTTGTCCTGTAACACACAGCTTGGTGCATCCGCATCATTCAGTATATTATGACAAGCCATTTCATACGGTCAGTTGATGTTTTGGGCAGGATAGCTTAAATTGCATGTTGGTTTCTTCATCCCCATGTCACATTCACATAGTTCACTGTTAGCCTTAGCGGTATACGTTTTTAATGATAGTGTACCCAGGCAAAATTTGTATAATGTACATCATATTTCAGATTTAGTATCATCTAGGTAGGTTTCGATACCAGCCTGGTATTCATTGTTGAGAAATCTATGTACCAAGGAGCCATTCCTGCCAGATTCATTGACATCTTGGATTTTATGCTGCCTATATGCCTCCTTGATTCTTATGACTGTACCAGCGTTTATGACGGTGGAGTCCTCATACATAGCTTCAAGAACAAGTGACTTTATGGTATTTCAAACATAGTCCCACCAAAGCATCTTGGTTACTACAGCATAGGAAACTTCCTATCTCATGGATTTCAAGTGTAATCCCACTTGCCAATTTCTATGTAGACAAATCCACTATAATGCTGGGTCAAGGGTTGCAGTGATGTCCGAAATGAGTTTAATGTCTAAATCCAAGTAGAGGACAGTGAGAGGTGTGCCTGAGCCCAAACACAGTATTGGTTGTAAAAACCTATGCTTGATTTTCTGCATTGTAGTAACATATGTGTGGCGAGATACTTCTGCTCTATAAAATGCTGTAGCTACTGCCTTTGTTCTATATAAGTGTAGAAAGGGACTGAAAGAACGCCCCCCAATTTTGTGCTTACATCTGACAACAGCAGCCAAGGCTTGCTTTACTATAGCTGCTGCCTTTTCCCTGTGGTGGTTCCAAATCAACCTGGTATCATACTTTGTGCCAAGATAATTAAATTAATTCACCCGTTCCAAAGGGTCATTATCAGTGGCGGCTCCTCCGATAAGGCAGAGGAGCATTGCCCCACTGAGCAGGTCGAAAAAGGAAAAAATAAAATGATAATAACTCATTGTTATTATCATTTTATTTTTCCCCCTGCTCAGCTGGGTAGGGGCGGGGCTTCTCTGCTCACAGAGCAGGGCAGGGGAGGTGTGGTTTGCCCACTCCATGTGTGCAGGACTCTTTGACTGGCCTTCTCGGGCCGGTCAAAACGTCATGCTAATGGAGAACATGCCCAGCCTCCCAGTCTCTGGCTGAGCGCTGATCCACGGTGCTCAGACCAACCACAACACTGAATAGCAGCATTGTGATCGGCTATCGGGAGGCTGGGAGTGCTTCCTGCTTCCTGCACTGTAAGCAGGTAGAAGAGAACCCAGAGGAGGCGGCGGCATAGGCGAGCGGCTGCTGCAGACAGGTAAATGAGTATTTTATTTTTTTATTATTTTCCCCCGCGACCCGCCCCCCCACCGCCTTCAAAGATCAGCTGCCACTGGTCATTATAAACAAAAAGTGATCATCACAATGCAGTCTTTTTGTTCAATATCACAGCTTTAGTTATTTTACATTAATAGTCAACTGCTTTTCCGAGCAATACCCAACAAAGCCTTTGATCAACTTATGATGGCACATATATTGCATTAAGCCCAACACACGATAAGGAACAAGTCCAATGGATTCCTCAGAACTCCCATCCATTCACTGTGCAAGCTGTCTTGTACACCCAAAGTCTGTGTGTGTCAGTCCCAGGAACAAGCCATATCACCCTTGTACTTCCAAACAGCAACATAGTCCTGCAGATGTCACAACTCTGAAATATCCAAATGAAGTTGAGAAGGTGAGGTACCTACAACAAAATATTACATAAAGAGTACATTACAAATCATACATATACAATAATTAACATAGTCAGTATCTGGAGAACACAGTCTTAGCCAAAATCTGAGATAAACACTGCTACAGAAACTAAAGTCCTATGTGCCAAAACCTTGTTTTAAATACACCTTTGCCTACTAGTTCCCCAAGCTTTTCCTTCCTTTCATTTTAGCTTAACATACTTATTTCATCATTACAACAAGAGGTGCTGTAAGCGTCACAGTAATGTAAGGTCAAGAGATACTTACACTCAGGAGAAGAAGTTATTAATGAGATCCTGATACAAGCCCCCTCCTTCTTCTTAACCACTATCATCTTCATTTGGCATTTCATGGTCCTCACCCGCTGGGTCACTGTGGTCTCCATCCTCTGTGATGTAAGGGATGTTCCGTCACAGGGCAATGTTGTGGAGTATGCAGCAGGCCACAGCAATTTGGCATATCTTCCCAGGTAAGTAGAGGAGGGCTCCACCTGTCTTGTCCATACATCTAAATCTGGCCTTCAGGAACCCAAAAGCCCGCTCCACTGGCCGTTGTGTTCTTCCATGGGCCTCACTGAAGCGGACTTCCCCTGCCGTTGTTGGATTCCTTGGCGGTGTCAACAACCATGGTCAGTTGGGATACAATGAGTCGCCTAGATGGAAATCAGACATAAGTGCAGACTTGAGTCACACAGTTTGAGTTGATACTACTTGACATTACCCATACAGAGGTAGGACAGTTCATACTTACCAACAAGCCAGGCCCTCCCTGGTAGGAGTTGCGACCTCAGCTGGGGTATGGTGCTGGTCCATAGTACAAAGGAGTCATGGGCTGATCCTGGTAACCCGGCACAGACGTTAGAGATGTACAAATCTTCTAGGCAGACAACTTGCACTTTGAGTAAGTAGAAGTGCTTCCTGTTACGGTAAGCTTGCTCCCTGTCGTGTGGTGGTATCAAAGCTATATGGAGGCCATTAATGGATCCAATCACATGTGGCATGCGAGCCAATCCATAAAACTCTGCTTTCACATTTGCCAAATGCTCATGTCTGGGGAACTGGATGTATCTGTCAATGTGTCACATCACAGAAGAAAGGACTACTCCTAGCAGACAACTGAACATTGGTTGTGACATACCACCAGATATTGCCACTGTGTACTGGAATGAACAGGTGGCAAAAAAATGCAGTGCTGTCATTAGTTTCACTATTGGTGGGATACATGTTGGATTTGTGTTGTGAGGCAGATCAGGCTCCAACTGATGACATAAATCACAGATTGTTTGCCTATTCAGGTGAAACATTTTAATTATATCCCTTTCTTTTATGGTCTGTTGGTCTGGAAATTGGCGGTACACTGAAGGCTGCTTTCTCCTCCCTCTTCCAGTGTACCTATGTGTGAAGTGACAACACATCAGTGCAATGGTAACTGTAACATATGTGCAATTTCAATAAACAAATTGTGACACAACATAACTGATGAACTATTTAATATACATATGTAGCATGTTAGCATGTTAGTAGTCTCCTGTTCAACATCCATCAATAACCCCCATTGTGCACTTTACATGTGTTTTTTAGCATTGTTGTGCAAATATTGCCTCACAAAGGTGATATTTGCATTTTTGTTTTTGGTTAATTTTTGGGCAAAATACAGTCAACAGCGGTATACACTGCACCACCCGAATCTAGCGATAATGCCCAGTAACACACAACAGAGGCTGAGTTTCGAGGAAATGACATGGCTATGGATTACTTCCCATGTCAACATGTAACCCCTTCATATGAGTATTGGTGATACATTAGAAATAAAAAGTCCACTACTTTCAAATGCTCACATGGCAGCTGCCTGGCTTCGCTCTTGGGACAATCTGACTGTGATGCTGTGGGTGGAAGATGTACACACAATGGGTGGTTCACCCCATGACGGACACAGTCATAGGCTAACGTTGTTGATTGTGACGGTAGTGGGCCAAGGGCTGTGTCTGTCTCAGCTGTTACCGTGTATGTCGCATACATGTACGTCACAGTTTCAAAAATAGCTCACTTGCCTACGGACACTGCTGCAACCAACACCTCCTCCACTTCAGCTGCTGTTTGCCACCTCCAGGAGCACTCATGGCAGGCCGAAAAGTGGAGAGGGCCACTGCCTTCTCTGCAGAAGAACTGGAAAAGTTAGCAAATTAGGTCCTTTCCTGGTATGGCCAGCTCTATGGCTCACCAGAGAAACAGCTAAGCTACTGGTAATGCTTATAACTCTGTGTAACTCAAACTTTGCCATTGTGTTCCTGAGACACATTATACGTGTATATGGTGATGTAGCATTTGTAGCTCAGTACATAGGACAATTATGTTAGTGATTGTTGAGCACTTTACATTATGGATGTGACATTATCATTGTTTGGGGAAAAATATGAAAAGGCCTGGGGTCGAATGTTAGGTGTATGTAGCCAACTATGAATTCATACATTCAGTGGTACCTGTGATATTGTTACAACTCTGATAATGCCAAATATGAAAACATGTGCATATCCTTAGCAGCATGAGGACTGTATGTACTCTGTCAAGAGCAGATGAGGATGATGTCAGCAATGTGTCTAGCCACACATATCACTCAGCTTAAATGTTCTCAAAAAAGTTGTCTGGGAGTTAGCAATATATCACAGACCCCTTCAGGGTGCCACCCAGCATTGAGTTTGTTTATTGGATTCCACAAGTTGAACTTTCTGATTGGGATATGTTGGTAATGTGCTGGACATGGGACAACTGTATGCTCAGCCTGCAGAGAGAAAGGCCTGACAATGAGCTGTGGCCAGTCAGAAGCATGTCCCAGGCTGGGGCAGGGTGTCTGTGGCAATACAACTGATGCCAAGAGCTATGTCCCTTTTTTAATGTGTGTTAACAAATTGAGTTGTGCTCACCCTAACACTACCCCTGCTTGGTCTCACATGGACACACTTTTGCATGGTGAGTGAGGTAACCCATTGACCTGATACTCCTGTACAGTGCAGATGGTGTTCAAAATATGCAGTTTCACAAACACAGGCTCATTACTACCAGTGATCTGTTAACAATATACAACAATTATGCTTACACAGTACAGGCCCATATAAAAATGTCACACACTCACAGTCCAGAACATTGCATCGTTACGATGAGATGTTGGTTAGGGGAATCAGCAGCTACCATACATTCAACCATGGCTTTGCAGTTCGGGCTGGACTCTTCCCATGAGGCACAGGGTCAGACTGATTTGCATATGGCCATGTCTGAACTGGGGTGGTGGAGTGAGCTAAAGAATGATGATGGATTAAACCCAGATCAGTTGACTGGGGGTGAGTGTTTGATTTGCTCTAACGCTCCGTCCATCATCCCCTTTGGTATCGCTTTGTTCGCCCTAAGTTGGCAGGGTATGCCCAGACGTGGGTCCCTTGCTCACTTTGCCACTGGATTCAAGATAGCCTGGCTGATGAGGGTTATGAACCCGAAACCGGTCCCAGGATGCTTGTTTCCCGTCCAGGGAAGACACGGCTTGGCAGTTCGGGCTGGACTGTTCCCATGAGGCACAGGGTCAGACTGATTTGCATATGGCCATGTCTGAACTGGGGTGGTGGAGTGAGCTAAAGAATGATGATGGATTAAACCCAGATCAGTTGACTGGGGGTGAGTGTTTGATTTGCTCTAACGCTCCGTCCATCATCCCCTTTGGTATCGCATACATTCGCATACATACATTGTATGCGATACCAAAGGGGATGGACTTACTATGGTATATTGAGGACATCACTTTGACAGTCTCACATATTACAAAAGGTATCCTGTGAGGCTAGTACATGGCATACCTATATATATATATATATGATGACCACAGTCCTGTGGTAGGTTCTATCCTCCAGCAACCAAACAGGTATGGACCACAAAGTGGAAATTGTAAATCTTCTTTATTTGCAGTTACAAGTACAAGGAATAAATCAAGCAAGTGCCCAGCCTGACGCGTTTCGACCGCGTTTCCACGGTCTTGTTCACATGACGCACTGGACCCAATAGACCACATATATAGTGACACCCAAAACCACGTGATAAAAAATGCAAATAAATTAATGCCAGTAATCGAGATAAAAAAGATCTTAAAGTTGGAAACGCAGTAACGGTCATATCGTCAAGTACTGGCACAATGTTATATAAAAAAACGCAACTATTTGTCTAAATACATTTGTTTTGTTTATAAAAGGGATCGCACCAACAATTTCCTTATTCATAGTTGCAACAGAATATACAGATAACTCGAAATAAGATTGGTCATAAAAGCATAGTGCTCAAAAGACCTCGACCATGCAGTAAAAACATCACCAATACTGAACATGTTGATGTCAATGACCTGGCATATAGATAAATTACATTTGCTATAATACATGTGCAAAAAGTGCAATAGAGAAAGTGCTAAGTGTCAAAAATAAATATCATAAATAATTTAGCAGCAATACAGATACCCTCATTGAAATTTCAAGTAAAGTGCAAGTGCATATAAAACATATAAGCTGAGCGCAGTCTTCGATCATTAATATATAAAATATGTTTGAAAGTATTCAATTCATATAAACTTTTACACCAAGCTCAATAAAGTTCCAAAAATGTATAAAAATCAAAAATTCAAAAAATTCAAAAATTGTAAAGCAACTCATCATTATAAATAGAGGCAGTATAAAAAGTAAGATCACTGTCTATTATAACTATCTAAACACATGAAACAAGGGGCTAAAAACCGGTAAAATACTCCATAAAACCAAGTAAAACCAGGTAAAACCAGGTAAAACCAAGTAAAACGAAGAAAAATCCCGGTGAAAGCCACCATGATGCATGTGCATTGTGACCTCAATTACAATAAAATCAGACAGGAAAAGCCTCTATAAAAATGAATGAGGGATCATAGTACTATTTAGAAGGGAAACACATCATTAATGCCTAAACGGTATATATTGTATAAAAATGTAAACAAGGTTAGAAGAACCAAAGAAACCAGAAAAAATCACCGCCAAAACCTGGTAAAACCAGGCGAACCTAGATTAAAACCAAGCATCAGCAGAAATAAAAACTAGTTAAATTGTATCTAAAAACCCACAATATATCACATAGCACGAATAATAAGAATGCAAAGTTTATAAAAAATTGTGTAAATCGTCGCTATTATTAAGACCATTTGGCATCTTGGTGTCAAGCAGCATGATAAATTCAGATTCCAGCTGTCTTAATTGTTTTTCTCTATTGCCACCTCTGATACTTTTAGGTACTGAACCTATAACAAAATAACTTAGGTCTTTGAGATTGTTATTGTGGACTAACTTCAAATGACGTGCCACTGGATAGTTAGGATCTGAATTCACAACCGCTCTTAAATGTTGAAGAATTCTGTTAAACACTTGCAATTTGGTGCTTCCAACATAGAGTAAATTACAGGTGCATTCCAAAACGTACACTGCAAAATCAGTCCTACAGGTGAAATGACCTTGTATTTTAATTGGTTGAGGACTGAAAGCAGTGACATACTCAGAAACATTTTTACCAAATTTGCAAGCGCGACACGAACTGCATTTGAAAAATCCTGATCTTGCTGATAGCCAAGTCCTAGATGTAATTACTTCAGGACTTGTTTTCACTAGTGCGTCTCTCATTGATGGAGCTCTTCTAAACGTTAGTAATGGGAGCTCAGGTAGAATTTGCGATAATGTAATGTCAGACCGTATAATCGGCCAGTTTTTATACAAAATTTTGCGTACTTGTCTTTCCTGTTTACTATAGGTGGTTATCAGTCTAATATTGTTAACAGGTTCAACTTCCTTCAAGATGCTATCCCTGATGGTATTGATAGGCAGGGTACTAGAAATAGTTACTGCTGGACGACACTCGTCCCTAGTACTGTTGTTGGCTTTATCAAGAGCTACCCTGAGATCCTTAGTCTTGTAGCCTCTAACTTTAAATCTATCAAAAGCTTCTGTCTGACATTTTTTAAGATCCTCTTCATGACTACAAATGCGTCTAATTCTTAAAAATTCACCATATGGAATGCTCCGAATAAGATGGTTAGGGTGGGAACTACTAGCATGAAGTACAGAATTGCCTGCTGTTATCTTTCTATGTAGTTTGGTATGGATTGCATTATATATATATATATATATATATACACACACACACACACACACATATATATATATATATACATAAAAATGTATAATAAATGTAAGAAATAAACTGCACTTTTTAAAAAATATTACCAATTTAATTATACATAAAAATAAACAATAAATTAAAATACGATTTACTAAAAATATGTAAATAAATTACATAATTGTATATATAAAAATGAATACAAAAACACATAATAATATTGCAAAAAATATGAAACTCTAATAATAATAAATATACGATTCCCACTACAGTATGTGCAACAGTAGGGAAAGCATTGGACACTGAAAGGGTAAAATGTATTTACTATTCCCACTCCAGTCAGTCAAACAGTAGAGAAGCCATTGGACTCACGAGGGGTAAAACTTACTATTCCAACTCCAGTGTGTGCAACACTTGAGAAAGCGTTGGACTCAGGAGGGGTAACATTTACTATTCCCACTACAGTCTCTGTAACAGTAGGGAAAATGTTGAACTCAAGAGGAGTTAAATCTACTATTCCCGAGGAGTTAAATTTACTATTCCCACTCCAGTCTGTGCAATACTAGGGATAGCATTGGACTAAGGAGGGGTAAAATTTACTATTCCCACTCCACTCCGTGCAACAGTAGAGAAAGCGTTGGACTCAGGAGTGGTTACATTTACTATTCCCACTCCAGTCTGTGCAACCGTAGGGAAAGTGTTAGAGTCACGAGGGGTCAAATGTACTATTCCCACTCCATTCACTGCTACAGTACAGAGAGAGTACTTCACTTCAAACAAATGACATCTCTAATGAATACCCAAAAATATAAAATTCTAAATATAAAAATAAAACTATGTAGTTTGGTATGGATTGCATTATCCTTAATAAAAATTTCCACATCTAGAAATTGGACTCTTTCATTACTAATGTCAGCTGTAAATTTAAGATTAAGCAGATTGACATTGAGGCTGTCCACAAATTGTTCAGCTGATTTGGCAGATCCCTTCCAAATAAGACAGATATCATCAATGAACCTCCACCAATGGAGTATATGTTCATCAAAAACAGACTTATGTGTAGTATTGAGGACATGCTCCTCCCACCAGCCAACGTGTAAACACGCATAACTAGGGAGAAGCATGCCCCCATCGCCACCCCACGTAGTTGTTGAAAAACTTCCTTATTAAACATAAAGAAATTGTGGGTTAAACAGATTTCGATCATTCTTAAAATCATTTTGTTGTGATCATACATATGAATACTCCGCTTATCTAAGAAATAGCGTACTGCATTAATACCATCTGAGTGGGGAATGCTGGTATACAGAGAACAAATATCCATGACAATTAGAAGACAGTCTTCTTCCCATTCTATTTTTCAAGTTTACTTAAAAAGTGCCCGGTATCTCTAATAAAGGAAGGTAGATTTTCTACAAATTGATGTAAGAAATAATCAGCATATTTGGACATTGCTTCCAACAAACTTTTCTGTGCTGAAATTATCGGTCTACCTGGAACCGGTACCACATTTTTATGAACTTTTGGGATAAAGTATAATACTGGAGTAATGGGATATTCATTCTTTAAAAAATCGTATTCACATTTAGTCAACAACCCCACACGTTTCCATTGGGCCAATTCGGCAAAAACAGTGTCTTTGATTTGTCTTAATTCTTGGAAGCTGGCTTTTCGGTAACATTCAGTATCATTAAGATGACGTGCAGCTTCTTCCATGTAAAGCGTCCTTGGCCACAACACAATATTTCCTCCCTTATCGGCCTTGTTAATGATAAGTTCTGTGTTTTCTTGTAATTTGTGAATGAGTTTAGAGTATTGAATCTCAGAATATTTACGGTGTCTAGTTTCTTGTAAGACTTTACGATTTAACTTCTTCAAATCATCAATCACACACTCACTGAAAACATCAATAGCATCCCTTGGCATCATTGGGATGAAAGTAGAGGGTGGTCGAAAAGGGCTAATCGCTGGTCTATTACATGTTATACCAAGTTCGCGTAAGTCCTCCTGAGTAGAATTAGATACTGCATCATCATCAATGGCCAGTGATTGTACTACCCTGAGTGTACCAATATCCGATGCTTGTAAGTTGGAACTCAGTCCTGGCGATGGCCTGATATTAGATGCAGTTTCCACCGCTTTTTTGAGTTGGAAGTGTTTCCGAAGCTTGAGTTTTCGAATGAATTTAAAAACATCAACCCTTGTTTTGGTATACTTGAAACAATTAGTGGGACAATAAGATAAGCCAAGTGCTAACAGCTGTTTTTCCGCAGTTGACAATACTGTTTATGATAAATTGATTACTGTGTTGTCAAATTCGATTGTTGCTGAATCTAGTTTTTGAATTTCTTGTTTCTGCCTTTGTAGCCTGAGTTTCCGCCTTTGTTTCCTGCGCTGATTCCTCCTTCTCCTTGTTTCAGTACAGGATTGCGCGGTCTTAATGTCTGGCGGCGGTCCTCCACTAAAAATTCAGCTCTTCTCCTGGTGCAAAATTGGTTGGTATTTGCAATGTTTTGCTACTAATGCTGTCATCAGAATCGATGCTACTTTCGGCAGTACTAATTTCAGCATTTGAAGATTGTAGATCTACTGAAGCCGTTGATGAGGAGGCACTAATCATATTACCTTGATTGACAAGTGCTCGCCTTTTTATATTGTCAAATTTCTTTGAAAAGGTAAAAATGCGTCCTGTTTCATAGTCTTGCTTATCTCTAGCGAATTTGAAAATCTTTCTTGCTTTGATAGTTTCTTCATATTTTCTCAAACGTATTTCGATTTCCTCTCGTCCTTTCTTGACCTGATCTTTATGTTCACTAGCTTCCAGCAATGCATTTACTTCATCTATTTGTTTGAGAATTTCGACTCTGTCGATTTCGGCATACTTTATCAGAATGACCACCATGTTCATTGAAGCATCCAAGTTGTTCGTCGCCCACTCCTTCAACATCAAAGGATTAGGATTTTCAAATGAAGGGGCAATCATAACACGCAAAACCGCGCGGAACCCTTCCCGCCTCTTTATATTTGTCCAAGGACTTTTTTTCCCACCATTTAGACATTTCGGTACGTAACAATTTTTCCAATTTTTTGAGCAAAGTTTTTACATCATTGTTGGTGTTCACATTAGTAACATGACCTCTCTGCGCTACTTCTAGCTCGGGTATGTTAAGAAAGAGGGCATCTGCTGCGGCTTCTCGGTCCCGCAGCGCGTCAGCTGTTGATATCATCTTGTTGTGAGTATCCTGCAAAAATATCACTGCTATGCCAAACAAACCTTCAAGTCTGGCACAATCTCGTTTTCCACTATCACTACCACCCGCAATGTTCTTGCAATAATCCGTCGAGTCGCTTACCCTTCGGAACACAGATTCGGTACCTTTAGCGTCCTCCGACTCCTCGGGTCCCTGCGCTGTATCCCTCGGGAAAGTCAAACTCCGAAATCCAATACGTGAACTGCGGGGGCTGACTCGGAAAATACCCCTTCCGGGTTGGCAAGTAATCACTTCCGCGATGTCAGCTGTCTGCCGGTCAGCCACTGTGTGGAGGGAGGTTCCGTAGCAACGAAGACAGCCGTACTTCGTCGAAATTGTATGATGACCACAGTCCTGTGGTAGGTTCTATCCTCCAGCAACCAAACAGGTACGGACCACAAAGTGGAAATTGTAAATCTTCTTTATTTGCAGTTACAAGTACAAGGAATAAATCAAGCAAGTGCCCAGCCTGACGCGTTTCGACCGCGTTTCCACGGTCTTGTTCACATGACGCACTGGACCCAATAGACCACATATATAGTGACACCCAAAACCACGTGATAAAAAATGCAAATAAATTAATGCCAGTAATCGAGATAAAAAAGATCTTAAAGTTGCAAACGCGGTAACGGTCATATCGTCAAGTATTAGCACAATATTATATAAAAAAACGCAACTATTTGTCTAAATACATTTGTTTTGTTTATAAAAAGGACCGCACCAACAATTTCCTTATTCATAGTTGCAACAGAATATACAGATAACTCGAAATAAGATTGGTCATAAAAGCATAGTGCTCAAAAAACATCGACCATGCAGTAAAAAACATCACCAATACTGAACATGTTGATGTCAATGACCTGGCATATAGATAAATTACATTTGCTATAATACATGTGCAAAAAGTGCAATAGAGAAAGTGCTAAGTGTCAAAAATAAATATCATAAATAATTAGCAGCAATACAGATACCCTCATTGAAATTTCGAAGTAAAGTGCAAGTGCATATAAAACATATAAGCTGAGCGCAGACGTTCGATCATAAATATGTTAAATATGTTTGAAAGTATTCAATTCATATAAACTTTTACACCAAGCTCAATAAAGTTCCAAAAATTCAAAAAATTCAAAAAATTGTATAGTGACTCATCATTATAAATAGAGACAGTATAAAAGTAAGATCACTGTCTATTATAACTATCTAAACACATGAAACAAGGGGCTAAAAACCGGTAAAATACTCCATAAAACCAAGTAAAACCAGGTAAAACCAAGTAAAACGAAGAAAAAATCCCGGTGAAAGCCACCATGATGCATGTGCATTGTGGCCTCAATTACAATAAAATCAGACAGGAAAAGCCTCTATAAAAGATGAATGAGGGATCATAGTACTATTTAGAAGGGAAACACATCATTAATGCCTAAACGGTATATATTGTATAAAAATGTAAACAAGGTTAGAAGAACCAAAGAAACCAGAAAAAATCACTGCCAAAACCTGGTAAAACCAGGCGAACCTAGATTAAAACCAAGCATCAGCAGAAATAAAAACTAGTTAAATTGTATCTAAAAACCCACAATATATCACATAGCACGAATAATAAGAATGCAAAGTTTATAAAAAATTGTGTAAATCGTCGCTATTATTAAGACCATTTGGCATCTTAGTGTCAAGCAGCATGATAAATTCAGATTCCAGCTGTCTTAATTGTTTTTCTCTATTGCCACCTCTGATACTTTTAGGTACTGAACCTATAACAAAATAACTTAGGTCTTTGAGATTGTTATTGTGGACTAACTTCAAATGGCGTGCCACTGGATAGTTAGGATCTGAATTCACAACCGCTCTTAAATGTTGAAGAATTCTGTTAAACACTTGCAATTTGGTGCTTCCAACATAGAGTAAATTACAGGTGCATTCCAAAACGTACACCGCAAAATCAGTCCTACAGGTGAAATGACCTTGTATTTTAATTGGTTGAGGACTGAAAGCAGTGACATACTCAGAAACATTTTTACCAAATTTGCAAGCGCGACACGAACTGCATTTGAAAAATCCTGATCTTGCTGATAGCCAAGTCCTAGATGTAATTACTTCAGGACTTGTTTTCACTAGTGCGTCTCTCATTGATGGAGCTCTTCTAAACGTTAGTAATGGGAGCTCAGGTAGAATTTGCGATAATGTAATGTCAGACCGTATAATCGGCCAGTTTTTATACAAAATTTTGCGTACTTGTCTTTCCTGTTTACTATAGGTGGTTATCAGTCTAATATTGTTAACAGGTTCAACTTCCTTCAAGATGCTATCCCTGATGGTATTGATAGGCAGGGTACTAGAAATAGTTACTGCTGGACGACACTCGTCCCTAGTACTGTTGTTGGCTTTATCAAGAGCTACCCTGAGATCCTTAGTCTTGTAGCCTCTAACTTTAAATCTATCAAAAGCTTCTGTCTGACATTTTTTAAGATCCTCTTCATGACTACAAATGCGTCTGATTCTTAAAAATTCACCATATGGAATGCTCCGAATAAGATGGTTAGGGTGGGAACTACTAGCATGAAGTACAGAATTGCCTGCTGTTATCTTTCTATGTAGTTTGGTATGGATTGCATTATCCTTAATAAAAATTTCCACATCTAGAAATTGGACTCTTTCATTACTAATGTCAGCTGTAAATTTAAGATTAAGCAGATTGACATTGAGGCTGTCCACAAATTGTTCAGCTGATTTGGCAGATCCCTTCCAAATAAGACAGATATCATCAATGAACCTCCACCAATGGAGTATATGTTCATCAAAAACAGACTTATGTGTAGTATTGAGGACATGCTCCTCCCACCAGCCAACGTGTAAACACGCATAACTAGGGAGAAGCATGCCCCCATCGCCACCCCACGTAGTTGTTGAAAAACTTCCTTATTAAACATAAAGAAATTGTGGGTTAAACAGATTTCGATCATTCTTAAAATCATTTTGTTGTGATCATACATATGAATACTCCGCTTATCTAAGAAATAGCGTACTGCATTAATACCATCTGAGTGGGGAATGCTGGTATACAGAGAACAAATATCCATGACAATTAGAAGACAGTCTTCTTCCCATTCTACTTTTTCAAGTTTACTTAAAAAGTGCCCGGTATCTCTAATAAAGGAAGGTAGATTTTCTACAAATTGATGTAAGAAATAATCAGCATATTTGGACATTGCTTCCAACAAACTTTTCTGTGCTGAAATTATCGGTCTACCTGGAACCGGTACCACATTTTTATGAACTTTTGGGATAAAGTATAATACTGGAGTAATGGGATATTCATTCTTTAAAAAATCGTATTCACATTTAGTCAACAACCCCACACGTTTCCATTGGGCCAATTCGGCAAAAACAGTGTCTTTGATTTGTCTTAATTCTTGGAAGCTGGCTTTTCGGTAACATTCAGTATCATTAAGATGACGTGCAGCTTCTTCCATGTAAAGCGTCCTTGGCCACAACACAATATTTCCTCCCTTATCGGCCTTGTTAATGATAAGTTCTGTGTTTTCTTGTAATTTGTGAATGAGTTTAGAGTATTGAATCTCAGAATATTTACGGTGTCTAGTTTCTTGTAAGACTTTACGATTTAACTTCTTCAAATCATCAATCACACACTCACTGAAAACATCAATAGCATCCCTTGGCATCATTGGGATGAAAGTAGAGGGTGGTCGAAAAGGGCTAATCGCTGGTCTATTACATGTTATACCAAGTTCGCGTAAGTCCTCCTGAGTAGAATTAGATACTGCATCATCATCAATGGCCAGTGATTGTACTACCCTGAGTGTACCAATATCCGATGCTTGTAAGTTGGAACTCAGTCCTGGCGATGGCCTGATATTAGATGCAGTTTCCACCGCTTTTTTGAGTTGGAAGTGTTTCCGAAGCTTGAGTTTTCGAATGAATTTAAAAACATCAACCCTTGTTTTGGTATACTTGAAACAATTAGTGGGACAATAAGATAAGCCAAGTGCTAACAGCTGTTTTTCCGCAGTTGACAATACTGTTTATGATAAATTGATTACTGTGTTGTCAAATTCGATTGTTGCTGAATCTAGTTTTTGAATTTCTTGTTTCTGCCTTTGTAGCCTGAGTTTCCGCCTTTGTTTCCTGCGCTGATTCCTCCTTCTCCTTGTTTCAGTACAGGATTGCGCGGTCTTAATGTCTGGCGGCGGTCCTCCACTAAAAATTCAGCTCTTCTCCTGGTGCAAAATTGGTTGGTATTTGCAATGTTTTGCTACTAATGCTGTCATCAGAATCGATGCTACTTTCGGCAGTACTAATTTCAGCATTTGAAGATTGTAGATCTACTGAAGCCGTTGATGAGGAGGCACTAATCATATTACCTTGATTGACAAGTGCTCGCCTTTTTATATTGTCAAATTTCTTTGAAAAGGTAAAAATGCGTCCTGTTTCATAGTCTTGCTTATCTCTAGCGAATTTGAAAATCTTTCTTGCTTTGATAGTTTCTTCATATTTTCTCAAACGTATTTCGATTTCCTCTCGTCCTTTCTTGACCTGATCTTTATGTTCACTAGCTTCCAGCAATGCATTTACTTCATCTATTTGTTTGAGAATTTCGACTCTGTCGATTTCGGCATACTTTATCAGAATGACCACCATGTTCATTGAAGCATCCAAGTTGTTCGTCGCCCACTCCTTCAACATCAAAGGATTAGGATTTTCAAATGAAGGGGCAATCATAACACGCAAACCGCGCGGAACCCTTCCCGCCTCTTTATATTTGTCCAAGGACTTTTTTTCCCACCATTTAGACATTTCGGTACGTAACAATTTTTCCAATTTTTTGAGCAAAGTTTTTACATCATTGTTGGTGTTCACATTAGTAACATGACCTCTCTGCGCTACTTCTAGCTCGGGTATGTTAAGAAAGAGGGCATCTGCTGCGGCTTCTCGGTCCCGCAGCGCGTCAGCTGTTGATATCATCTTGTTGTGAGTATCCTGCAAAAATATCACTGCTATGCCAAACAAACCTTCAAGTCTGGCACAATCTCGTTTTCCACTATCACTACCACCCGCAATGTTCTTGCAATAATCCGTCGAGTCGCTTACCCTTCGGAACACAGATTCGGTACCTTTAGCGTCCTCCGACTCCTCGGGTCCCTGCGCTGTATCCCTCGGGAAAGTCAAACTCCGAAATCCAATACGTGAACTGCGGGGGCTGACTCGGAAAATACCCCTTCCGGGTTGGCAAGTAATCACTTCCGCGATGTCAGCTGTCTGCCGGTCAGCCACTGTGTGGAGGGAGGTTCCGTAGCAACGAAGACAGCCGTACTTCGTCGAAATTGTATGATGACCACAGTCCTGTGGTAGGTTCTATCCTCCAGCAACCAAACAGGTACGGACCACAAAGTGGAAATTGTAAATCTTCTTTATTTGCAGTTACAAGTACAAGGAATAAATCAAGCAAGTGCCCAGCCTGACGCGTTTCGACCGCGTTTCCACGGTCTTGTTCACATGACGCACTGGACCCAATAGACCACATATATAGTGACACCCAAAACCACGTGATAAAAAATGCAAATAAATTAATGCCAGTAATCGAGATAAAAAAGATCTTAAAGTTGCAAACGCGGTAACGGTCATATCGTCAAGTATTAGCACAATATTATATAAAAAAACGCAACTATTTGTCTAAATACATTTGTTTTGTTTATAAAAAGGACCGCACCAACAATTTCCTTATTCATAGTTGCAACAGAATATACAGATAACTCGAAATAAGATTGGTCATAAAAGCATAGTGCTCAAAAAACATCGACCATGCAGTAAAAAACATCACCAATACTGAACATGTTGATGTCAATGACCTGGCATATAGATAAATTACATTTGCTATAATACATGTGCAAAAAGTGCAATAGAGAAAGTGCTAAGTGTCAAAAATAAATATCATAAATAATTAGCAGCAATACAGATACCCTCATTGAAATTTCGAAGTAAAGTGCAAGTGCATATAAAACATATAAGCTGAGCGCAGACGTTCGATCATAAATATGTTAAATATGTTTGAAAGTATTCAATTCATATAAACTTTTACACCAAGCTCAATAAAGTTCCAAAAATTCAAAAAATTCAAAAAATTGTATAGTGACTCATCATTATAAATAGAGACAGTATAAAAAGTAAGATCACTGTCTATTATAACTATCTAAACACATGAAACAAGGGGCTAAAAACCGGTAAAATACTCCATAAAACCAAGTAAAACCAGGTAAAACCAAGTAAAACGAAGAAAAAATCCCGGTGAAAGCCACCATGATGCATGTGCATTGTGGCCTCAATTACAATAAAATCAGACAGGAAAAGCCTCTATAAAAGATGAATGAGGGATCATAGTACTATTTAGAAGGGAAACACATCATTAATGCCTAAACGGTATATATTGTATAAAAATGTAAACAAGGTTAGAAGAACCAAAGAAACCAGAAAAAATCACTGCCAAAACCTGGTAAAACCAGGCGAACCTAGATTAAAACCAAGCATCAGCAGAAATAAAAACTAGTTAAATTGTATCTAAAAACCCACAATATATCACATAGCACGAATAATAAGAATGCAAAGTTTATAAAAAATTGTGTAAATCGTCGCTATTATTAAGACCATTTGGCATCTTAGTGTCAAGCAGCATGATAAATTCAGATTCCAGCTGTCTTAATTGTTTTTCTCTATTGCCACCTCTGATACTTTTAGGTACTGAACCTATAACAAAATAACTTAGGTCTTTGAGATTGTTATTGTGGACTAACTTCAAATGGCGTGCCACTGGATAGTTAGGATCTGAATTCACAACCGCTCTTAAATGTTGAAGAATTCTGTTAAACACTTGCAATTTGGTGCTTCCAACATAGAGTAAATTACAGGTGCATTCCAAAACGTACACCGCAAAATCAGTCCTACAGGTGAAATGACCTTGTATTTTAATTGGTTGAGGACTGAAAGCAGTGACATACTCAGAAACATTTTTACCAAATTTGCAAGCGCGACACGAACTGCATTTGAAAAATCCTGATCTTGCTGATAGCCAAGTCCTAGATGTAATTACTTCAGGACTTGTTTTCACTAGTGCGTCTCTCATTGATGGAGCTCTTCTAAACGTTAGTAATGGGAGCTCAGGTAGAATTTGCGATAATGTAATGTCAGACCGTATAATCGGCCAGTTTTTATACAAAATTTTGCGTACTTGTCTTTCCTGTTTACTATAGGTGGTTATCAGTCTAATATTGTTAACAGGTTCAACTTCCTTCAAGATGCTATCCCTGATGGTATTGATAGGCAGGGTACTAGAAATAGTTACTGCTGGACGACACTCGTCCCTAGTACTGTTGTTGGCTTTATCAAGAGCTACCCTGAGATCCTTAGTCTTGTAGCCTCTAACTTTAAATCTATCAAAAGCTTCTGTCTGACATTTTTTAAGATCCTCTTCATGACTACAAATGCGTCTGATTCTTAAAAATTCACCATATGGAATGCTCCGAATAAGATGGTTAGGGTGGGAACTACTAGCATGAAGTACAGAATTGCCTGCTGTTATCTTTCTATGTAGTTTGGTATGGATTGCATTATCCTTAATAAAAATTTCCACATCTAGAAATTGGACTCTTTCATTACTAATGTCAGCTGTAAATTTAAGATTAAGCAGATTGACATTGAGGCTGTCCACAAATTGTTCAGCTGATTTGGCAGATCCCTTCCAAATAAGACAGATATCATCAATGAACCTCCACCAATGGAGTATATGTTCATCAAAAACAGACTTATGTGTAGTATTGAGGACATGCTCCTCCCACCAGCCAACGTGTAAACACGCATAACTAGGGGAGAAGCATGCCCCCATCGCCACCCCACGTAGTTGTTGAAAAACTTCCTTATTAAACATAAAGAAATTGTGGGTTAAACAGATTTCGATCATTCTTAAAATCATTTTGTTGTGATCATACATATGAATACTCCGCTTATCTAAGAAATAGCGTACTGCATTAATACCATCTGAGTGGGGAATGCTGGTATACAGAGAACAAATATCCATGACAATTAGAAGACAGTCTTCTTCCCATTCTACTTTTTCAAGTTTACTTAAAAAGTGCCCGGTATCTCTAATAAAGGAAGGTAGATTTTCTACAAATTGATGTAAGAAATAATCAGCATATTTGGACATTGCTTCCAACAAACTTTTCTGTGCTGAAATTATCGGTCTACCTGGAACCGGTACCACATTTTTATGAACTTTTGGGATAAAGTATAATACTGGAGTAATGGGATATTCATTCTTTAAAAAATCGTATTCACATTTAGTCAACAACCCCACACGTTTCCATTGGGCCAATTCGGCAAAAACAGTGTCTTTGATTTGTCTTAATTCTTGGAAGCTGGCTTTTCGGTAACATTCAGTATCATTAAGATGACGTGCAGCTTCTTCCATGTAAAGCGTCCTTGGCCACAACACAATATTTCCTCCCTTATCGGCCTTGTTAATGATAAGTTCTGTGTTTTCTTGTAATTTGTGAATGAGTTTAGAGTATTGAATCTCAGAATATTTACGGTGTCTAGTTTCTTGTAAGACTTTACGATTTAACTTCTTCAAATCATCAATCACACACTCACTGAAAACATCAATAGCATCCCTTGGCATCATTGGGATGAAAGTAGAGGGTGGTCGAAAAGGGCTAATCGCTGGTCTATTACATGTTATACCAAGTTCGCGTAAGTCCTCCTGAGTAGAATTAGATACTGCATCATCATCAATGGCCAGTGATTGTACTACCCTGAGTGTACCAATATCCGATGCTTGTAAGTTGGAACTCAGTCCTGGCGATGGCCTGATATTAGATGCAGTTTCCACCGCTTTTTGAGTTGGAAGTGTTTCCGAAGCTTGAGTTTTCGAATGAATTTAAAAACATCAACCCTTGTTTTGGTATACTTGAAACAATTAGTGGGACAATAAGATAAGCCAAGTGCTAACAGCTGTTTTTCCGCAGTTGACAATACTGTTTATGATAAATTGATTACTGTGTTGTCAAATTCGATTGTTGCTGAATCTAGTTTTTGAATTTCTTGTTTCTGCCTTTGTAGCCTGAGTTTCCGCCTTTGTTTCCTGCGCTGATTCCTCCTTCTCCTTGTTTCAGTACAGGATTGCGCGGTCTTAATGTCTGGCGGCGGTCCTCCACTAAAAATTCAGCTCTTCTCCTGGTGCAAAATTGGTTGGTATTTGCAATGTTTTGCTACTAATGCTGTCATCAGAATCGATGCTACTTTCGGCAGTACTAATTTCAGCATTTGAAGATTGTAGATCTACTGAAGCCGTTGATGAGGAGGCACTAATCATATTACCTTGATTGACAAGTGCTCGCCTTTTTATATTGTCAAATTTCTTTGAAAAGGTAAAAATGCGTCCTGTTTCATAGTCTTGCTTATCTCTAGCGAATTTGAAAATCTTTCTTGCTTTGATAGTTTCTTCATATTTTCTCAAACGTATTTCGATTTCCTCTCGTCCTTTCTTGACCTGATCTTTATGTTCACTAGCTTCCAGCAATGCATTTACTTCATCTATTTGTTTGAGAATTTCGACTCTGTCGATTTCGGCATACTTTATCAGAATGACCACCATGTTCATTGAAGCATCCAAGTTGTTCGTCGCCCACTCCTTCAACATCAAAGGATTAGGATTTTCAAATGAAGGGGCAATCATAACACGCAAACCGCGCGGAACCCTTCCCGCCTCTTTATATTTGTCCAAGGACTTTTTTTCCCACCATTTAGACATTTCGGTACGTAACAATTTTTCCAATTTTTTGAGCAAAGTTTTTACATCATTGTTGGTGTTCACATTAGTAACATGACCTCTCTGCGCTACTTCTAGCTCGGGTATGTTAAGAAAGAGGGCATCTGCTGCGGCTTCTCGGTCCCGCAGCGCGTCAGCTGTTGATATCATCTTGTTGTGAGTATCCTGCAAAAATATCACTGCTATGCCAAACAAACCTTCAAGTCTGGCGCAATCTCGTTTTCCACTATCACTACCACCCGCAATGTTCTTGCAATAATCCGTCGAGTCGCTTACCCTTCGGAACACAGATTCGGTACCTTTAGCGTCCTCCGACTCCTCGGGTCCCTGCGCTGTATCCCTCGGGAAAGTCAAACTCCGAAATCCAATACGTGAACTGCGGGGGCTGACTCGGAAAATACCCCTTCCGGGTTGGCAAGTAATCACTTCCGCGATGTCAGCTGTTTGCCGGTCAGCCACTGTGTGGAGGGAGGGTCCGTAGCAACGAAGACAGCCGTACTTCGTCGAAATTGTATGATGACCACAGTCCTGTGGTAGGTTCTATCCTCCAGCAACCAAACAGGTACGGACCACAAAGTGGAAATTGTAAATCTTCTTTATTTGCAGTTACAAGTACAAGGAATAAATCAAGCAAGTGCCCAGCCTGACGCGTTTCGACCGCGTTTCCACGGTCTTGTTCACATGACGCACTGGACCCAATAGACCACATATATAGTGACACCCAAAACCACGTGATAAAAAATGCAAATAAATTAATGCCAGTAATCGAGATAAAAAGATCTTAAAGTTGCAAACGCGGTAACGGTCATATCGTCAAGTATTAGCACAATATTATATAAAAAAACGCAACTATTTGTCTAAATACATTTGTTTTGTTTATAAAAAGGACCGCACCAACAATTTCCTTATTCATAGTTGCAACAGAATATACAGATAACTCGAAATAAGATTGGTCATAAAAGCATAGTGCTCAAAAAACATCGACCATGCAGTAAAAAACATCACCAATACTGAACATGTTGATGTCAATGACCTGGCATATAGATAAATTACATTTGCTATAATACATGTGCAAAAAGTGCAATAGAGAAAGTGCTAAGTGTCAAAAATAAATATCATAAATAATTAGCAGCAATACAGATACCCTCATTGAAATTTCGAAGTAAAGTGCAAGTGCATATAAAACATATAAGCTGAGCGCAGACGTTCGATCATAAATATGTTAAATATGTTTGAAAGTATTCAATTCATATAAACTTTTACACCAAGCTCAATAAAGTTCCAAAAATTCAAAAATTCAAAAAATTGTATAGTGACTCATCATTATAAATAGAGACAGTATAAAAAGTAAGATCACTGTCTATTATAACTATCTAAACACATGAAACAAGGGGCTAAAAACCGGTAAAATACTCCATAAAACCAAGTAAAACCAGGTAAAACCAAGTAAAACGAAGAAAAATCCCGGTGAAAGCCACCATGATGCATGTGCATTGTGGCCTCAATTACAATAAAATCAGACAGGAAAAGCCTCTATAAAAGATGAATGAGGGATCATAGTACTATTTAGAAGGGAAACACATCATTAATGCCTAAACGGTATATATTGTATAAAAATGTAAACAAGGTTAGAAGAACCAAAGAAACCAGAAAAAATCACTGCCAAAACCTGGTAAAACCAGGCGAACCTAGATTAAAACCAAGCATCAGCAGAAATAAAAACTAGTTAAATTGTATCTAAAAACCCACAATATATCACATAGCACGAATAATAAGAATGCAAAGTTTATAAAAAATTGTGTAAATCGTCGCTATTATTAAGACCATTTGGCATCTTAGTGTCAAGCAGCATGATAAATTCAGATTCCAGCTGTCTTAATTGTTTTTCTCTATTGCCACCTCTGATACTTTTAGGTACTGAACCTATAACAAAATAACTTAGGTCTTTGAGATTGTTATTGTGGACTAACTTCAAATGGCGTGCCACTGGATAGTTAGGATCTGAATTCACAACCGCTCTTAAATGTTGAAGAATTCTGTTAAACACTTGCAATTTGGTGCTTCCAACATAGAGTAAATTACAGGTGCATTCCAAAACGTACACCGCAAAATCAGTCCTACAGGTGAAATGACCTTGTATTTTAATTGGTTGAGGACTGAAAGCAGTGACATACTCAGAAACATTTTTACCAAATTTGCAAGCGCGACACGAACTGCATTTGAAAAATCCTGATCTTGCTGATAGCCAAGTCCTAGATGTAATTACTTCAGGACTTGTTTTCACTAGTGCGTCTCTCATTGATGGAGCTCTTCTAAACGTTAGTAATGGGAGCTCAGGTAGAATTTGCGATAATGTAATGTCAGACCGTATAATCGGCCAGTTTTTATACAAAATTTTGCGTACTTGTCTTTCCTGTTTACTATAGGTGGTTATCAGTCTAATATTGTTAACAGGTTCAACTTCCTTCAAGATGCTATCCCTGATGGTATTGATAGGCAGGGTACTAGAAATAGTTACTGCTGGACGACACTCGTCCCTAGTACTGTTGTTGGCTTTATCAAGAGCTACCCTGAGATCCTTAGTCTTGTAGCCTCTAACTTTAAATCTATCAAAAGCTTCTGTCTGACATTTTTTAAGATCCTCTTCATGACTACAAATGCGTCTGATTCTTAAAAATTCACCATATGGAATGCTCCGAATAAGATGGTTAGGGTGGGAACTACTAGCATGAAGTACAGAATTGCCTGCTGTTATCTTTCTATGTAGTTTGGTATGGATTGCATTATCCTTAATAAAAATTTCCACATCTAGAAATTGGACTCTTTCATTACTAATGTCAGCTGTAAATTTAAGATTAAGCAGATTGACATTGAGGCTGTCCACAAATTGTTCAGCTGATTTGGCAGATCCCTTCCAAATAAGACAGATATCATCAATGAACCTCCACCAATGGAGTATATGTTCATCAAAAACAGACTTATGTGTAGTATTGAGGACATGCTCCTCCCACCAGCCAACGTGTAAACACGCATAACTAGGGGAGAAGCATGCCCCCATCGCCACCCCACGTAGTTGTTGAAAAACTTCCTTATTAAACATAAAGAAATTGTGGGTTAAACAGATTTCGATCATTCTTAAAATCATTTTGTTGTGATCATACATATGAATACTCCGCTTATCTAAGAAATAGCGTACTGCATTAATACCATCTGAGTGGGGAATGCTGGTATACAGAGAACAAATATCCATGACAATTAGAAGACAGTCTTCTTCCCATTCTACTTTTTCAAGTTTACTTAAAAAGTGCCCGGTATCTCTAATAAAGGAAGGTAGATTTTCTACAAATTGATGTAAGAAATAATCAGCATATTTGGACATTGCTTCCAACAAACTTTTCTGTGCTGAAATTATCGGTCTACCTGGAACCGGTACCACATTTTTATGAACTTTTGGGATAAAGTATAATACTGGAGTAATGGGATATTCATTCTTTAAAAATCGTATTCACATTTAGTCAACAACCCCACACGTTTCCATTGGGCCAATTCGGCAAAAACAGTGTCTTTGATTTGTCTTAATTCTTGGAAGCTGGCTTTTCGGTAACATTCAGTATCATTAAGATGACGTGCAGCTTCTTCCATGTAAAGCGTCCTTGGCCACAACACAATATTTCCTCCCTTATCGGCCTTGTTAATGATAAGTTCTGTGTTTTCTTGTAATTTGTGAATGAGTTTAGAGTATTGAATCTCAGAATATTTACGGTGTCTAGTTTCTTGTAAGACTTTACGATTTAACTTCTTCAAATCATCAATCACACACTCACTGAAAACATCAATAGCATCCCTTGGCATCATTGGGATGAAAGTAGAGGGTGGTCGAAAAGGGCTAATCGCTGGTCTATTACATGTTATACCAAGTTCGCGTAAGTCCTCCTGAGTAGAATTAGATACTGCATCATCATCAATGGCCAGTGATTGTACTACCCTGAGTGTACCAATATCCGATGCTTGTAAGTTGGAACTCAGTCCTGGCGATGGCCTGATATTAGATGCAGTTTCCACCGCTTTTTGAGTTGGAAGTGTTTCCGAAGCTTGAGTTTTCGAATGAATTTAAAAACATCAACCCTTGTTTTGGTATACTTGAAACAATTAGTGGGACAATAAGATAAGCCAAGTGCTAACAGCTGTTTTTCCGCAGTTGACAATACTGTTTATGATAAATTGATTACTGTGTTGTCAAATTCGATTGTTGCTGAATCTAGTTTTTGAATTTCTTGTTTCTGCCTTTGTAGCCTGAGTTTCCGCCTTTGTTTCCTGCGCTGATTCCTCCTTCTCCTTGTTTCAGTACAGGATTGCGCGGTCTTAATGTCTGGCGGCGGTCCTCCACTAAAAATTCAGCTCTTCTCCTGGTGCAAAATTGGTTGGTATTTGCAATGTTTTGCTACTAATGCTGTCATCAGAATCGATGCTACTTTCGGCAGTACTAATTTCAGCATTTGAAGATTGTAGATCTACTGAAGCCGTTGATGAGGAGGCACTAATCATATTACCTTGATTGACAAGTGCTCGCCTTTTTATATTGTCAAATTTCTTTGAAAAGGTAAAAATGCGTCCTGTTTCATAGTCTTGCTTATCTCTAGCGAATTTGAAAATCTTTCTTGCTTTGATAGTTTCTTCATATTTTCTCAAACGTATTTCGATTTCCTCTCGTCCTTTCTTGACCTGATCTTTATGTTCACTAGCTTCCAGCAATGCATTTACTTCATCTATTTGTTTGAGAATTTCGACTCTGTCGATTTCGGCATACTTTATCAGAATGACCACCATGTTCATTGAAGCATCCAAGTTGTTCGTCGCCCACTCCTTCAACATCAAAGGATTAGGATTTTTAAATGAAGGGGCAATCATAACACGCAAAACCGCGCGGAACCCTTCCCGCCTCTTTATATTTGTCCAAGGACTTTTTTTCCCACCATTTAGACATTTCGGTACGTAACAATTTTTCCAATTTTTTTAGCAAAGTTTTTACATCATTGTTGGTGTTTACATTAGTAACATGACCTCTCTGCGCTACTTCTAGCTCGGGTATGTTAAGAAAGAGGGCATCTGCTGCGGCTTCTCGGTCCCGCAGCGCGTCAGCTGTTGATATCATCTTGTTGTGAGTATCCTGCAAAAATATCACTGCTATGCCAAACAAACCTTCAAGTCTGGCGCAATCTCGTTTTCCACTATCACTACCACCCGCAATGTTCTTGCAATAATCCGTCGAGTCGCTTACCCTTCGGAACACAGATTCGGTACCTTTAGCGTCCTCCGACTCCTCGGGTCCCTGCGCTGTATCCCTCGGGAAAGTCAAACTCCGAAATCCAATACGTGAACTGCGGGGGGCTGACTCGGAAAATACCCCTTCCGGGTTGGCAAGTAATCACTTCCGCGATGTCAGCTGTTTGCCGGTCAGCCACTGTGTGGAGGGAGGGTCCGTAGCAACGAAGACAGCCGTACTTCGTTGAAATTGTATGATGACCACAGTCCTGTGGTAGGTTCTATCCTCCAGCAACCAAACAGGTACGGACCACAAAGTGGAAATTGTAAATCTTCTTTATTTGCAGTTACAAGTACAAGGAATAAATCAAGCAAGTGCCCAGCCTGACGCGTTTCGACCGCGTTTCCACGGTCTTGTTCACATGACGCACTGGACCCAATAGACCACATATATAGTGACACCCAAAACCACGTGATAAAAAATGCAAATAAATTAATGCCAGTAATCGAGATAAAAAGATCTTAAAGTTGCAAACGCGGTAACGGTCATATCGTCAATGTATTAGCACAATATTATATAAAAAACGCAACTATTTGTCTAAATACATTTGTTTTGTTTATAAAAAGGACCGCACCAACAATTTCCTTATTCATAGTTGCAACAGAATATACAGATAACTCGAAATAAGATTGGTCATAAAAGCATAGGGCTCAAAAACATCGACCATGCAGTAAAAAACATCACCAATACTGAACATGTTGATGTCAATGACCTGGCATATAGATAAATTACATTTGCTATAATACATGTGCAAAAAGTGCAATAGAGAAAGTGCTAAGTGTCAAAAATAAATATCATAAATAATTAGCAGCAATACAGATACCCTCATTGAAATTTCGAAGTAAAGTGCAAGTGCATATAAAACATATAAGCTGAGCGCAGACGTTCGATCATAAATATGTTAAATATGTTTGAAAGTATTCAATTCATATAAACTTTTACACCAAGCTCAATAAAGTTCCAAAATTCAAAAATTCAAAAAATTGTATAGTGACTCATCATTATAAATAGAGACAGTATAAAAAGTAAGATCACTGTCTATTATAACTATCTAAACACATGAAACAAGGGGCTAAAAACCGGTAAAATACTCCATAAAACCAAGTAAAACCAGGTAAAACCAGGTGTCCACCGAAACGCGTCATTCCATCCGATGTCACCGTCTGCCTAAATAAAAAAAATTTGTTTGGATCTCCTGTTGCCGGTGCCTGCTTTCACGTGAAGAAGTGGCAGGACGTTTCATTATATATATATATATATATATATATATATATATATATATATATATATATATATATATATATATATATATATATACGCCAGTAGGTAGTTATAGTTAGAACCTAGTTTCCATAGGAAAAGCGTTTTTGATTTGCTAATAACTTTGGCGCCGTTTGACCAATCTTCACGAACTTTTCAAAACTAATTGTTCACTCAGGTCAGCTCCTGTCTTGAAAGTTTTGGGGTGATTCGTCAAGGAGGGGCCGAGAAAAAGGGGGGTCCCAAAGCGTGTTTTCTCCATATTAATTTCCATAGGAAACTTTAGACATGGCTACAGGCCTGAACTGCTGAACGGAATTACACCAAATTTGGCCGAGAGATAGCTCTTTGTCTAGAAAGCACGCTTTTTAAAATGGTGTAAATCCGTTCAGTAGTTTTTGAGATATTTAAAGATTTACAGATATCGATATTTGAGAATTGTGAGATCTGATTAGCTGAGCCCTCCGAGCACGAGCTTGCCTCTGATTGGCTGCCAAACACTTCAAACCAGGAAGTGTTGGCAGCCAGCATTGTGCCTCGGACCGAGGGAGAGGGAAAAGGTGACAGAAACATTAAAAAACAAAAAAGGGGGCAGGGTAAGAACACCCTGACCCCCCAGAGCCTGCTCAGGGGTCCCACAGGGACCCCAGGCCCCAGAAATATCTTCTTTTTTTTTTACATTTTCGGTCGGGCCGCGCTGAATGCGCGAACCCCGTCGAAAATGGGGAAAAAGCGAGCGCGGACTCCCGCGCTTTGTTTTTAAAGCCCCCAGGTGGGCCAGGTCCCGGGGGCAATCCCTCAATTCTGTAGCGGGGGCCCGCGGGCCTCCGCAGCCCCGAGGACCACCACCTCCCTGGGGCTTTATAATGATATCGTGGGGCACACGGCCCCCGCAGCCCCAGGGACCGCCACCTCCCCGGGCTTTATTATGATAGGGTGGGGGCCTCGCGGGCCCCCTAAGCCCTGGGGACCGCCACCTCCCGGGGCTTTATTGAAATACGATCGGGGCCTCACGGGCCCCCAAGCCCTGGGGACCGCCACCTCCCCGGGGCTTTATTGAAGTATGATCGGGGCCTCTTGGGCCCCCAAGCCCTGGGGACCACCACCTCCCGGGGCTAAAATGAGTAATGTGTGTGGGGGGCTCGAGGCCCACCCACACTACCCCGAGGACCACCACCTCCCCGGGGCACCGTTTTTAAATTCGGGGGTCCGTAACGGACCCCCGGCCCCGGGACCACCACCTCCCGGGGCTTTACAAATGAAGGGAGGGGGCCGCGCGGCCCTCTCAGGAAGCCCTTGATGGCCCTGGGGACCGCCACCCCCCAGGGCCAGGCTCCTGCAATGTCCCGAAGTGCCCACCCCCGGGACATTGCTGTTTGCTATGGCAGGGCGAGAGCACGGCTCCCGCCCTGTCATAGCAAACTCTGCTTTGTCCCCCTCCTCTTCATTATCAACCTTCAGCCGTTGGTAGAAACACTGGCAAAATTGGACTGTCAGGTGGGTTGTTGAGGTCCTCTTGTGTCCTGAGGACCTCAGGACATAAGTGGACTTCATCCTCCGAGCAGCAGCGCGCCAGGAGCCGCGTTTGCAGAGTGGTGTAAAAGGGCGTGGCCTCAGACCACCTCTCTGCAATCCAGCTCTGTGAGCACTTACTGGAGGTACCTGGTGGGCTAGTTGGCCCCCAGGGACCCTCAGGATTCAAAGGGACTTAATCCCCCAACCCAGAACGCGCCAGGAGGTGCGTCTGCAGAGTGGTGGAGAAAGGGGAGTGGCCTGGTATGAGAAGTTAGCAATCTTGCTGTGTGGGACTTACTGGAGGTAATAGGAGGGGTAGTTGGCCCCCAAGGTTGATGTTGAGGGGCTAACTCACCGCTCCTGTTACCTCCAGTAAATCCACACATTGGGATTGCTAAGAGGTGTTCGGAGGCCACGCTCACCTTTCTCCACCACTCTGCAAACGCGACTGCTATGTTATAGTTAGAAATTAGCATTTAAAAAACCTTAGAAATTCACTGAAAAAAACATAGGTTTCAGGGGCGTTATAGTTAGAAATTAGCATTTAAAAAACCTTAGAAATTCACTGAAAAAACCACAGGTTTTAGGGACGTTATAGTTAGAAATTAGCATTTAAAAAGCCTTAGAAATTCACTGAAAAAACCACAGGTTTCAGGGACGTTATAGTTAGAAATTAGCATTTAAAAAACCTTAGAAATTCACTGGAAAAACCATAGGTTTCAGGGACGTTATAGTTAGTTGGACATTTCACTCATATAAAACCAGAGAAATTCGGCTGTTATAGTTAGTAGAGCTAACTATAACTCGCGCCCATAATGCACTGCTGATGACGTCACATATTACATCACTCATGACATGCTCATTGACATCACTGATGACATCTCAAATGACATCACTGATGACATCATCCACGTGATCATCTGATGCACCTCCTCACAGCCTAATAAAACCTTTCATACACCCACTCTAAAATACAGACTACCAATATCGAAACCATAGACACACCAATAGCAGTTAGTACATACCCGCTCAGTGATTCATACATCTACACACACATCCACCCACTAACCCATACAGTCACTCATACACGCAGTCATTCATCAATACAGCCACTGATATATCCACTCATACGCCCATATAGACACTCACACACTGCCACTCACCCAAAGAGTTACTCAAAAACCTAGTCAGTCACCCAAAGAATTAATTACACTGCCATTTACTCACCTATACAGTTATACACACACCACGTCACTTATTCATACAGATACGTACTGTCTTCAACAATTACTGACATAAGCACACACTTATCCATGCAGCCACTGTCACAATCACTCACTGTCACATGTACTCACTTATATACTCCAACACTCACCAATACTGCCTTTCACATATGTAGTTACTTACACATATACCACTAACACATCCATTCACTCACCAACACAGCTATACGTACACTCACTCACCCATACACTCCCTAACACACGCACTCATAAACGCATACACCCAGTGAATCACCCACTCACACATCCATGCAGGGAGTCACACACACCCCCACCCACACAGACACTCAGGCACCCATACAGGTTCCTCAGACAACCAATCATTCTTCAATATACCTCGGCATATATAGATATAACATTCTTGAAATTTTTAGAACACTCAGTCACTGGATGATGTCATCAGTGTGATGTCATTTGAGATGTCATCAGTGATGTCATCAGTGATGTCACTGAGCATGTCATGAGTGATGTAATATGTGACGTCATCAGCAGTGCATTGCGGGGCACGAGTTATAGTTAGCTCTACCAACTATAACAGCTGAATTTCTCTGGTTTTATATGAGTGAAATGTCCAACTAACTATAACGTCCCTGAAACCTATGGTTTTCAGTGAATATATATATATATATATGGAAAAACCAAAATCCTTGAAGCGCCAGCTACACAGTAACAGCACAGCAGGTACGGACCACACGGGGCAAATCCAGAAAAAAAGTGCTTTTTATTCGGTGAAAACAGTGCATCAATATTGTTGGCAAGTATATATGTGTGTGTGTGTATATATATATATATATAAATATATATATATATATATACATATAAAGGTATAATAGGAATGTAAATGTATGTGCAGGGAAACGTGTGTATGTGTATTTAAATAATATGTCGCTACTTGTGTGTGCGTGTGTATGTGTATGTGTACCCCTCCTTCTTCTACTGTTGGGCATTTCGTGACCATTGTGCAGCCGTGCTGGAGCATTTCCCGTGGACGGAATTTGGAAGGTCATTGCCCCCTGGCTCCCTCAGCAGACAAACCAACCCTTATCGGATGTGGCGGGGATTCGACGCAAGTCGGAGGACACGCGTGGCATCTTTTCAGCCTGCCGGTGAGTGGGAAGGTTAACGTTGCTTGGGGCAGGTTTTGAGATTGCATTGTGTTGAAACGACAGCCAGCACTGTCTCACGCTGTCGATTCCACCGAGAAATATATCTTGAAGTTAACCATTACAATGTCCACTGACGCACTACGTGAGCACCGAGGCAGCTGCTGATGCGCTGTTTGATAACCTACCTGACATTCGCAACCCAGCCGCAATGCCTGGTCCTAGCCATGAGACCAGTAGCAATGATTATAAAGTATTATTGAGACAGCTGGAGAAACATATGAAAACAGAACTCACTAAGTGGTGGGAAGGCAGATCGTTACAGAAATACAGTGATGTGGGACGGGTGCCTCGGGGCTGAGAATTATGCTAGCACCTAGCTCAGAAAACCCGAATCCACTCATGCTGTGAAGGAGGGGCCGAGAGCAACCTGGATGCATCGATGAGACTCATAATCATCCTAATTAAATACGCAGAGATCGACCGACTAGCAACTATGAAAAGAAATTGAGAGAATCAATTCAGACTTGACAAATCCACTAACCAGGACCTCATTGCCAAGGGAGATTGCAGCGAGACTAAAAAGCAGGAGGAAACAATTAAAACAAGGAAGGCATTCAAATTTGCAAGGAATAAATCTGACTACGAAACTGGGCAAGTATTTACGCTTGCAAGGAAGTTTGACACAGCCAAACGTCAACGGATGAACAAACCTACCCCGGCTTCACGTGGGACTCAAAGTGGCAACCCGGTTTCTGACTCTACATCTGTTTCAGACTTAAGCTCTGCGCTGGAGAGTGGTACAGACTCTGAGGATGGACGCGACAGGCTGACTCGAGGTGAATCCACCACTAACAACTTCACCCTTGCAGAGGAGCTTGATTTTTGGGGTTAGATCGGCGCCAAACATTGCGCCCACGACCTCCGAAGAAACAAGACACCGAGCGAAATCAAAGAAGACGCGAAAGGAAAATGCAAGCAATCAAAGTCCAAACAACAAAAGAAGACAGAACAACTGGGGTCCAAAATGAAGGAGAACCCCAACACTGTGATTAACCTTACTGACACTGTCGTAAAGCAAAGCTGAAACCCAGCTTCTCCCTGGCCTCACGTACTGTGCGGAGAGTAGCTTTAACTATAGTAGAACCTGTGTGGACATTTACAAATTCATACGTAAATTGAAACTCACCAAGTTCTTTAAAATCAAGCACTCTAATCTTCTGCCAAGTACTCCTCTACCTCCGATCAGTTGACTACAACCTCACGGTCTCCGACATCTCCACCATCCGGACAATGAGGGAACTACAATCTGATCCTATCTCTTTGACCACCAATCAACTACTACTGTCTGAGGGAATAGGCTCTGGCTGTTAGGTTCCTAGCCCTTTCAAACCTCCTTCCACTTTTACACCCATGATGCCTAGGGATGCGATCGATACCTTCAACGATGTGGTAATTGAGGAACTAAAAGACTTACACCACAAATGCAAACACACACGTTCCCGGAACCATAACAAACATCTTCAT
>CAWUFW010023341.1:0-77596 GCA_963921515.1 Calotriton arnoldi
ATTTGAATATGGCTGGGTCCAAACTGGAATGGCATGGTGAGCAAAAAAACGATGGATTTAGGCCCAGACCTCTGTACTGGGGTGAATGTATGACATTGTTCTGCATTCTGTCCATCAATTGTTCTTTTTGCATTTGTCACCCCGAGTGGGATGGGTATGCCCAGACGTGTGTCCCGTGCTCTCCATGCCACTGGAGTCAAGCTATCCTGGCTGATGAGGTGAAACCCCAAAACCGGTTCTAGGATGCGTGTTTCCAGTCCAGGGAGGACCTGGCCTGGCAGTTCGGGCTGGACTGTTCCCATTGGGTGCAGGGTCAAGACTGATTTGCATATGGCTGGGTCCATACTGGAATGGCATGGTGAGCAAAAAAACGATGGATTTAGGCCCAGATCTCTGTACTGGGGTGAATGTATGACATTGTTCTGCATTTTTTCCATCAATAGTTCTTTTTGCATTTGTCACCCTGAGTGGGACGGGTATGCCCAAACGTGGGTCCCGTGCTTTTCATGCCACTGGAGTCAAGGTATCCTGGCTGATGAGGGGTGAAACCCCGAATCCGGTCCTAGGTTGCTTGTTCCCAGTCCACAGAGGACCTGGCCTGGCAGTTCGGGCTGGACTGTTCCCATTGGGTGCAGGGTCAAGACTGATTTCCATATGGCTGGGTCCAACCTGGATGGCATGGTGAGCAAACAAAACGATGGATTTAGGCCCAGATCTATGTACTGGGGTGAATGAATGACATTGTTCTGCATTCTGTCCATCAATTGTTCTTTTTGCATTTGTCACCCCGAGTTGGATGGGTATGCCTAGACGTGGGTCCCGTGCTCTCCATGCCACTGGAGTCAAGCTATCCTGGCTGATGAGGGGTAAAACCCCAAAACCGGTCCTAGGATGCTTGTTTCCAGGTCAGGGAGGACCTAGTCTGGCAGTTCGGGCTGGACTGTTCCCATTGGGTGCAGGGTCAAGACTGATTTGCATATGGCTGGGTCCAAACTGGAATGGCATGGTGAGCAAAAAAAAAGATGGATTTAGGCCCAGATCTTTGTACTGGGGTGAATGTATGACATTGTTATGCATTCTGTCCATCAATTGTTCTTTTTGCATTTGTCACCCCGAGTGGGACGGGTATGCCCAGACGTGGGTCCCGTGCTCGCCATGCCACTGGAGTCAAGCAATCCTGGCTGGTGAGGGGTGAAACCCCGAAACCGGTCCTAAGATGCTTGTTTCCAGTCCAGGGAGGACCTGGACTGGCAGTTCGGGCTGGACTGTTCCCATTGGGTGCGGGGCAAGACTGATTTGCATATGGCTGGGTCCAAACTGGAATGGCATGGTGAGCAAAAAAAAGAAGGATTTAGGCCCAGATCTCTGTACTGGGTTGAATGTATGACATTGTTCTGCATTCTGTCCATCTATTGTTCTTTTTGCATTTGTCACCCTGAGTGGGACGGGTATGCCCAGACGTGGGTCCTGTGCTCTCCATGCCACTGGAGTCAAGCTATCCTGGCTGATGAGGGGTGAAACCCCGAAACCGGTCATAGGTTGCTTGTTTCCGTTCCAGGGAGGAACTGGCCTGGCAGTTCGGGTTGGACTGTTCCCATTGGGTGCAGGGTCAAGACTGTTTTGCATATGGCTGGGTCCAAATTGGAATAGTATGGTGAGCAAAAAAACAATGGATTGAGGCACAGATCTCTGTACTGGGGTGAATGTATGACATTGATCTGCATTCTGTCCATCAATTTTTCTTTTTGCATTTGTCACCCCGAGTGTGACGGGTATGCCCAGACGTGGGTCCCGTGCTCTCGATGCCACTGGAGTCAAGCTGTCGTGGCTGATGAGTGGTGAAACCCCGATACCGGTCCTAGGATGCTTGTTTCCAGTCCAGGGAGGACCTGGCCTGGCAGTTCGGGCTGGACTGGACCCATTGGGTGCAGGGTCAAGACTGATTTGCTTATGGCTGGGTCCAAACTGGAATGGCATGGTGAGCGAAAAAATGATGGATTTAGGCCAAGATCTCTGTACTGGGGTGAATGTATGACATTGTTCTGCATTCTGTCCATCAATTGTTCTTTTTGCATTTGCCACCCCGAGTGGGACGGTTATGCCCAGACGTGGGTCCTGTGCTCTCCATGCCACTGAAGTCAAGCTATACTGGCTGATGAGGGGTAAAACCCCGAAACTGGGCCTAGGATGCTTGTTTCCAGTCCAGGGAGGAACTGGCCTGGCAGTTCGGGCTGGACTGTTCCCATTGTGTGCAGAGTCAAGACTGATTTGCATATGGCTGGGTCCAAACTGGAATGGCATGGTGAGCAAAAAAATGAAGGATTTAGGCCCAGACCTCTGTACTGGGGTGAATGTATGACATTGTTCTGCATTCTGTCCATCAATTGTTCATTTTGCATTTGTCACCCCGAGTGGGACGGGTATGCCCAGACGTGGGTCCCGTGCTCGCCATGCCACTGGAGTCAAGCTATCCTGGCTGATGAGGGGTGAAACCCCGAAACCTGTCCTAGGATGCTTGTTTCCAGTCCAGGGAGGACCTGGCCTGGCAGTTCGGGCTGGACTGTTCCCATTGGGTGCAGGGTCAAGAATGATTTGCATATGGCTGGGTCCAAACTGGAATGGCATGGTGAGCAAACAAAACAATGAATTTATTCCCAGATCTCTGTACTGGGGTGAATGTATGACATTGTTCTGCATTCTGTCCATCAATTGTTCTTTTTGCATTTGTCACCCCGACTGGGACAGGTATGCCCAGGCTCTCCATGCCACTGGAGTTAAGCTATCCTGGCTGATGAGGGGTGTAACCTCGAAACCGGTCCTAGGATTCTTGTTTCTAGTCCAGGGAGGACCTCGCCTGACAGTTCGGGCTGGACTGTTCCCATTGGGTGCAGGGTCAAGACTGATTTGCATATGGCTGGGTCCAAACTGGAATGGCATGGTGAGCAAAAAAAAGAAGGATTTAGGCCCAGATCTCTGTACTAGGTTGAATGTATGACATTGTTCTCCATTCTGTCCATCTATTGTTCTTTTTGCATTTGTCACCCTGAGTGGGACGGGTATGCCCAGACGTGGGTCCCGTGCTCTCCATGCCACTGGAGTCAAGCTATCCTTGCTGATGAGGGGTTAAACCCCGAAACCGGTCATAGGATGCTTGTTTCCGGTCCAGGGAGGAACTGGCCTGGCAGTTCGGGCTGGACTGTTCCCATTGGATGCAGGGTCAAGACTGTTTTGCATATGGCTGGGTCCAAATTGGAATAGTATGGTGAGCAAAAAAACAATGGATTGAGGCCCAGATCTCTGTACTGGGGTGAATGTATGACATTGATCTGCATTCTGTCCATCAATTTTTCTTTTTGCATTTGTCACCCCGAGTGTGACGGGTATGCCCAGACGTGGGTCCCGTGCTCTCCATGCCACTGGAGTCAAGCTGTCGTGGCTGATGAGTGGTGAAACCCCGAACCCAGTCCTAGGATGCTTGTTTCCAGTCCAGGGAGGACCTGGCCTGGCAGTTTGGGCTGGACTGGACCCATTGGGTGCAGGGTCAAGACTGATTTGCTTATGGCAGGGTCCAAACTGGAATGGCATGGTGAGTGAAAAAATGATGGATTTAGGCCAAGATCTCTGTACTGGGGTGAATGTATGACATTGTTCTGCATTCTGTCCATCAATTGTTCTTTTTGCATTTGCCACCCCGAGTGGGACGGGTATGCCCAGACGTGGGTCCTGTGCTCTCCATGCCACTGAAGTCAAGCTATACTGGCTGATGAGGGGTAAAACCCCGAAACTGGGCCTAGGATGCTTGTTTCCAGTCCAGGGAGGAACTGGCCTGGCAGTTCGGGCTGGACTGTTCCCATTGTGTGCAGAGTCAAGACTGATTTGCATATGGCTGGGTCCAAACTGGAATGGCATGGTGAGTAAAAAAATGAAGGATTTAGGCCCAGACCTCTGTACTGGGGTGAATGTATGACATTGTTCTGCATTCTGTCCATCAATTGTTCTTTTTGCATTTGTCACCCCGAGTCGGACGGGTATGCCCAGACGTAGGTCCCGTGCTCGCCATGCCACTGGAGTCAAGCTATCCTGGCTGATGAGGGGTGAAACCCCGAAACCTGTCCTAGGATGCTTGTTTCCAGTCCAGGGAGGACCTGGCCTGGCAGTTCGGGCTGGACTGTTCCCATTGGGTGCAGGGTCAAGACTGATTTGCATATGGCTGGGTCCAAACTGGAATGGCATGGTGAGCAAACAAAACAATGGATGTATTCCCAGATCTCTGTACTGGGTTGAATGTATGACATTGTTCTGCATTCTGTCCATCTATTGTTCTTTTTGCATTTGTCACACCGAGTGGGATGGGTATGCCCAGACGTGGGTCCCGTGCTCTCCATGCCACTGGAGACAAGCTATCCTGGCTGACAAGGGGTGAAACCCCGAAACCGGTCCTAGGATGCTTGTTTCCAGTCCAGGGAGGACCTGGCCTGGCAGTTCAGGCTGGACTGCTCGCATTGGGTGCAGGGTCAAGACTGATTTGCATATGGCTGGGTCCAAACTGAAATGGCATGGTGAGCAAAAAAACGATGGATTAGGCCCAGATCTCTGTACTGGGGTGAATTTATGACTTTGCCCTGCATTCTGTCCATCAATTGTTCTTTTAGCATTTGCCACCCCGAGTGGGACGGGTATGCCCAGACGTGGATCCCGTGCTCTCCATGCCACTGGAGTCAAGCTATCCTGGCTGATGAGGGGTGAAACCCCGAAACCGGTCCTAGGATGCTTGTTTCCAGTCCAGGGAGGGCCTGGCAGTTCGTGCTGGACTGTTGCCATTTGGTGCAGGGTCAAGACTGATTTGAATATGGCTGGGTCCAAACTGGAATGGAATGGTGAGCAAGAAAACGATGGATTTAGGCTCAGATCTCTGTACTGGGGTGAATGTATGACATTGTTCTGCATTCTGTCCATCAAGTGTTCTTTTTGCATTTGTCACCCAGAGTGGGACCTGTATGCCCAGAAGTGGGTCCTGTGCTCTTCATGCCACTGGAGTCAAGCTATCCTGGCTGATGAGGTGAAACCCCGAAACTGGTTCTAGGATGCGTGTTTCCAGTCCAGGGAGGACCTGGCCTGGCAGTTCGGGCTGGACTGTTCCCATTGGGTGCAGGGTCAAGACTGATTTGCATATGGTTGGGTCCAATCTGGAATGGCATGGTGAGGAAAAAAACGATGGATTTAGGCCCAGATCTCTGTACTGGGGTGAATGTATGACATTGTTCTGCATTTTTTCCATCAATAGTTCTTTTTGCATTTGTCACCCTGAGTGGGACGGGTATGCCCAAACGTGGGTCCCGTGCTCTCCATGCCACTGGAGTCAAGCTATCCTGGCTGATGAGGGGTGAAACCCTGAAACCGGTCCTAGGATGCTTGTTCCCAGTCCAGGGAGGACCTGGCCTGGCAGTTCGGGCTGGACTGTTCCCATTGGGTGCAGGGTCAAGACTGATTTGCATATGGCTGGGTCCAAACTGGAATGGCATGGTGAGCAAACAAAACAATGGATTTATTCCCAGATCTCTGTACTGGGTTGAATGTATGACATTGTTCTGCATTCTGTCCATCTATTGTTCTTTTTGCATTTGTCACACCGAGTGGGATGGGTATGCCCAGACGTGGGTCCCGTGCTCTCCATGCCACTGGAGTCAAGCTATCCTGGCTGACAAGGGGTGAAACCCCGAAACCGGTCCTAGGATGCTTGTTTCCAGTCCAGGGAGGACCTGGCCTGGCAGTTCAGGCTGGACTGCTCGCATTGGGTGCAGGGTCAAGACTGATTTGCATATGGCTGGGTCCAAACTGGAATGGCATGGTGAGCAAAAAAACGATGGATTAGGCCCAGATCTCTGTACTGGGGTGAATTTATGACATTGCCCTGCATTCTGTCCATCAATTGTTCTTTTAGCATTTGCCACCCCAAGTGGGACGGGTATGCCCAGACGTGGATCCCGTGCTCTCCATGCCACTGGAGTCAAGCTATCCTGGCTGATGAGGGGTGAAACCCTGAAACCGGTCCTAGGATGCTTGTTTCCAGTCCAGGGAGGACCTGGCCTGGCATTTCGGGCTGGACTGTTCCCATTGGGTGCAGGGTCAAGACTGATTTGCATATGGCTGGGTCCAAACTGGAATGGCATGGTGAGCAAAAAAACGATGGATGTAGGCCCACATTTCTGTACTGGGGTGAATGTAGGACATTGTTCTGCATTCTGTCCATCAATTGTTCTTTTTCCAACTGTAGGATTAGGCAACAGAATGATTATCCATCATAGGCAACTAAATGGAAATAAAAAGACAGAGTTAGTGGGCTATATATCAAAGCTTTACAAAGAATTGACACCAGAGTACTACACATTGATGACACAACAAGAATTCCTGATAGTGATAACATAACAAAAACTAATTTGGCTAATGGGGATCTAGTAGTAACTTAGTTACGAAATCCTCGAGTCATAAAAAATTGGCTCAAAGTCTGGAGTGGACAAGCTTAGCTTAGGCGTTTATGGTTACAGAACAGAAGGAGGCCTGAATGATGCTGACGACTGATATTCTTTGTTCTATATCTAAAATATGGATCACTTTTTATGTGTGGGTGGGTAAATGGGACCAGTGTGGGCTATTGCTTAAACTTTCCTGCAGTAAGTTGGTATTGCTTTCACCACATCCGCCCCACCAAGTTTGTGATCCATTGCTGGTGTAAATTAAGCTACACCTCAATAAATCACACAGCCCAGGGCAAGAGGGTTAGGGGTTTGATGAATTGATAGGAAAGTGGATTTGAGGGAAAAAGTTTGACAAAGATAAACACTACACAAGGAAAACGTTCATCTGTCCAATGAGCAGCACATCATTCATCATCAATCTGTTGTGGAAGGAAACAAAGGAATGAGTATGACAGAGAACAGATAAAAATGCATTGTAAACAGTCCTTCTGCCCCGAGACCCAAGTTATCATATATCTAAATGTTCTATCTTCTAGGTTCTGGAGTGAACCCACCCAGTTCTCCAAATATGATACTGTATTGCAAAGTTAGGTAGAGCATCTGCATTCTCCTTTGGAATGTCCACTCTTGGGTGCATGTCTGGACTAGTCCAGTAGGTAAGCAGGAGTGTTGAGCTCAGCTTTCCTCTTTCGTTCATGCAGGAGACTAGAAGGCCTGCAGATTGTAAAACAGAAACTGTATTTTAGAGTCAAGGAGAAGGACAGAAGGAAGGTAAGCTTCATGACGAGTGTATTAAAAAGACTCAGAGGTAGAGCAAAAAAAACAAGAGGGGGACTCAGAATTTCACTTTTGCCACAAGTCCAACACACACACATACACACACACACACACACCAGCAGGGTGAGGCCTCAGACTCTTGGTTTACCTTTGAACTGAAATCAATAACTTCTTGCTTCTAGCTGTTGTTGATGTAGTCCCGCAGCTCCCGCCCAGAGTTCTTCAATCCTCCTCCTGACTCCAAGTAACTCCGTCCCAGACCAGTCATCATGACTAGAGCAAGTTAGACGTGTAGTGCACTGCTGTTGAAGAACAAGTAGAGAAACAGAATTGCAGTATTTTTCATAGGCTTTTGTTTGTTAACTAAAATGACTGTTCTGGACTCCGAAGAACCACAAAAAATGGGAGGACCCTGCAATTAAATCTGGCTAATTGTGAAAGGACCAATCACCTCCAGGGAAAAAAATGATCGCCCATCACTCAGGCCCCAAACATAGCGAATCAATCATCTCAAGAAATTTCCTGTATTACAGTTCAACGTACCCTCCCTCACTGTCAGCCACCTCATCAATCATCACTCACAGTCACTCGATAATCAGATCACTCATTGGTGCAAGGATTACCTGTTCCAATCTAAGCACGGTGGTAGGTGCACTCTCTCCCCTTTGATGCAAGCATCAGATTGGAATTTGGCAGTCTTGTAAATCAAATGATTGTTTGGGGCAGCCATCCTAGATGATGAAAAGGACAGAAGGATCATAGGAGTGGACCACATAGGCTAATTAATTTTCGCTAAGTAAGTTTGTAAAGGCCAATCACCTCCAAGGAAAAAATGATTGCCCATCACACATGCCCCAAACATTGCAAATCAATCATCTCAGGCAAGTTCCCACATTACAATTCAACACCCTCCCTCACTGTCTGCCACTACATGAATCATCAATCATCATCATCATTCACACAATCACTCACTCACCATTGCAATATGTGTAGTTTTGCCTCTTCCAATCGAAGCACTGGTAGCTTCGGTATCAGATATTCATCTCTGATGCAAGCAACACATTGGAATTTGGTATTGGCAGGCACTCAACAACCTTCTGGGGCAGACCTTCTAGTGCTAAGTGATGCAAAAACGGACAGGCAATAGGCATACGAGGGGCGCAGGCATTGTCTCCAATGTCATGAAGGGATTGTGGAGGCTTCTTCAATGCACACTGGTCCAACTGCAATCTGGCAATACATGTGACTAAAGAAATGGTGGGGTAGCAAAAATCTGACACAAAAATAATAATGGTCCGCTAGCTACATTTTTTTCTTTTGCAAAGTTAGCAGTTCAACTGGACTTTTTTTTAAAGTTCTATAGGGGCACTGGCATACTTGGTCTGAGAAGTAGAGTTCATCCCCAAACTCAGGTGGTTCACTCAGAAGTTGATCAGCTAACACACTTGATTCAGTTTCTGACCAGTCATCCTCCTCCTCCTTCTGTGCTGTTTCAGGAACAGTGCAATTGTGTGGTATAAAATGTTGGTTCATTTTGATCATAGTCAATCTCTCCATATTTTGAGGCGATAGACTGGTCCTTCTCACTGGAACAACCGCACGAGCTGTACTGAACTCACACTCAGCAGACACACTGGCGATAGGACAAGCCAGATACTTTATTGCCAGCCTACTGAGCTCGGGACATTGGCACATCTTCCCATACCAATACATCAATGGATTTTGACCTCTTTTGGATCATTCAGATACTCCTGAAACATCCTGTGGATGTTCATTGGTGCTGCCATTTGCTCAACCTGTTTTGCCATAGCCTCTGCACTGGACTTGAGCCCTGACAATTGAAACCAATACAATGCAGAGGTTGGGTCCAGTCCATCTGGTTCTGTTGTTTCCAGTGTTCTGGTTTTTGGTGTTGTTGGCTGCTGTAAGACAATACTGTCCTCTCTTGAATTTGAAGGTGGCACCCCAGAATTGCGGGATGGAACTCGAAGTTCCAGACATTCTTCTTCCAAGTCTCCGGCTTGCTCTACAATCCACCTCTTGTATTTTAAAACATCCCCTTCAGAAAAAGGAATGAAAGTGGGCAGAATTTGTTTGTAACATGGATCAAGTAGTGTGGCAGAGATGTAATCTTTAGATGCGATGATTTCATGTTGCTGCCTTGCATTACAAGCCAAGTGAAGGACTAAGGTCTCAACCAAGGCATGCGCTTCTGTGTTTTCAGTCACACCTGCAGGGGCGAACCTTTCAGACACCTTCTTTACCTGGTCTTGTAGGAGATGGAACAAGGGGATAGCTTGGCCCTTCGTACAGTGTTTCTTGCTAACTTCCCATGTGGAAACCTCAAAAGGGAGTAGCATCTGTGTCAGGCATTTGACTAGGCTCCATTTGTCCACATCCATTTTCATAGCTTTCCCAACTGCATCCCTTCTTTTTAGAATGAAATAGTCATTGGTCTGTTTGCATTTCTCAAACAGACGTTGCAACATGTAATAGGTAGAGTTCCAACGTGTTGGCACCTCCTGTATCAGGGCATTAACTGGTGCTCTATTATTACGCTGAATAATCCACAATTGCTTCCGGGCTTTAAAAGAATAGCTGAATCGAGTGCTGATTCTTCTGCAGGTGGTAAGTATGTTGCTGACTTGGTCATCTTTTTGAGAATGTCTTGCACCATCAGATTGATGCAATGGGCCAAGCACAGGACCCTGAAATAGCCTCTGTCTGACATGGCCTTCACTATGTTACTGCCATTGTCTGTGGCAACAAATCCAATACTGAGACCTCTCGGTCACAGATATTCATATTCCTTGCTATTAAATTTCTCCAAGATGTTAACAGATGTATGTGATTTCTCCATGGCCACTGAATGCTCTTAAAACTTTCTTCAGGGTCAAGACCTGCAGATATCTTTTGCTTTACCCCTGTGAAAGAGATCCAGTGTGCACGTGATGCACATGTAATCAATCACCTGACAACTGTTCCACATGTCTGTTGTCAGGTGGATAGTGTGAACAACACTTTGCTGCAAAGCTTGTCCAACCAACTGCAGCGCATCATGATGCAGTGCTGGAACAGCAACTCTGGCAAAATAGGTCTAACTTGGTACCGTCCATTTTGGGCAGATCGCTGCTACAAATTCTAAGAATCCTACTCCTTCAACAAAAGAAAAATGGAGGAGGTCCAGCGCTAACATTTTTGCCAGCTTCCAATTGCACAAATGTGCAGTTGGGTGGTTCCGCTTGTAGGGCCCCTCCTGCCTAAAAATGCCCATATCAGTAGCCTGGATTTTCTTCTTTTCTGGGCCACTGACACAGGCGTCTTTCGACAAGTAGATGGTGGTGGTAGACTCAATGTGCGTCGTGGTGGGGCAATCACTGTGTGCCATGGTGTCTCCATTTCACTCCGAATCTTGTGCCATTGTGAAGTAGCAGAGGTGGGTGATTCTGCTGGTGCACTGCTAGGGACAGGGCTGCTTTGAATGAAGATGTCACACTCTTCTTCCTCACCATCACCTTCCACTGTGATTGGACTTGTAGCTGATGTCCCCTGGCTCTCCTTACCACCACAACCATGTTCCGCAATTTTTTAAGGTGCTCCTCCCACTTGACTGTGTGGTGTTTTTTCATATGGGTTGTTTGGCTTCTAATACCATAAAAATTATGTACCAGACTTATCTCGAACATTTGTGTGGCAAATGGTGCATACTGCAATATGCTCCCCCTCTTTGCTAACCGTAAAAAAGTCCCAAACTAGAGAGGAGCACTTTTTTACTGTGCCACTGCTAATGCCTGAAGAAGAACTGGAGGTAGGTAGGCATGTTGTTGATTGCCTCTCTGCTTCTCCTGAGGTAGGAGTTGGTGCAGGTCTCAGTTGGGGCTTGGCAAATATGGGAGCTGGTGGTGGGGCTACCTGTGCCACATCCCTCGGAGCAGGTTGAATAGCAATGTCAGAATGCTCTGTGTCTCCTTCTACCATGAAAGCCTATTCGATGTCATCCTCCTCATCATCCCCTTCCATAAGTCTAAGTATTTCAGGAGCTTTTCTGCTCTCTTGACTCTCCTGGACTCTGCCGGGGTCCACTCCATGTCCCTATCATCATCATCAGAAGTGGTGCTTGGAGAAAGTGGTGGAGTAGTACCCTTCCATTTCCTTGCTGGAGATCTGGCAGCCAATGATTCTAAAAGAGGAGGTTCTTACTCGGAAGAAAGCTCAATCTCCTGTTCTGCTCCAACATCAGGCAAATGTACGATTGCTGGCTGCGGCTGCTGTCCGCTTTGCTCTGTTTCCTGAAACGATTGTGTACTACTTTTCGAAAGGGACAAATCCAATTCAACACCACCACTCATCGGTGTGGACATGATTGCAGTGGCTGCCTTATTGACAGTCATGGTTCTGGGCTTGGGTTGGTGCTGTTGATGCAGGAGTGCTGCTTTTAGCTTGCTCTCCAGAGGCCGGTGCAGCAGGCACAAGTTTGCTGAAAAAGGTTCTGGTTGGCATGCCAGTGGTGGAAATTTGCTTCTTCTCCTCCCCACTGGCCACTTTCTTGGCAGCACATTTCTTTGGGGCCATCTTGAAGCTGTCAGATGGCAGTGGCACTTAGATTCACAAGCTGAAAAGATGTCTGTGTTGCATAGTCAGCCACACGTCACGTCGTGCACAGGTCTTCTGTCTGGCAGTACTGTGGGTGATGTCTCTTCTCTTGTGCACCTAAAAGCATTGCTGCAGTTCAATTAGTAGCACAAACAAACAATATCATTTAGTGTGGTTACTTAAGTTATTATAAATAATTAACAATTCAGCATATCCATTCATAAAACCACACCAACACAAATTTTCATGGTGTACACTCAGGAAGGATAAGAAAGAGCAACAACAACAACAAACAGATATAATTGTCTGCTTTATGGGCATCAAGTTGGGATGTGGCACTCAGGGAGGTGCAGGTGACAATGGAATAATCCTTAAGCAATGATTGCTGTTATGCGCCTATAGCGGACATGGGCTTGATGTTGAATGTTAGGAAAATGGGAAAAAGCACAAAAACGAAACAAAAACCATTGAAATAAAAAAAAATACAATAAAAATAATTACAAATAAAAATCTTACATTAAAAAAAGTTACAATTAAAAAACCTAAAATTAAAACATTAAAATAAAAACATTATAGATAAGTGAAATTATCCTCCAGCATATAATTTATTAAACTGCTATCTCACCTATCCATGCAAGCCCATGGCAAAAAGCACACTGGCTGGCTGTACAAAATGCATGCCAGCTAGTGCCACATTGTCAACAACAACACTGAGCAAGAAGACATGGTGAACAAAGAAGACATGCAGGCCTATGGCAAAAGCACACTGGCTGCCTACACAAAATGGCCACCAACCACATGGTCAAACAGCAAGCGAGGAGGCATGGTCACAACAAAGAAGACATGCAGGCCTATGGCTAAAGCACACTGGCTGCCTACACAAAATGGCCGCTAGCCACATGGTTTCAACAACAAGCAAGAAGGAATGTGGAACAAAATATACATGCAGGCCTATTGCAAAAGCACACTGGCTGCCTACACAAAATGGCCACTGACCGCATGTTCAAACAGCATGCAAGGAGGCATGGCCACAACAAAGAAGACATGCAGGCCTATTGCAAAAGCGAACTGGCTGCCTACACAAAATGGCTGCCAGCCACATGGTCACAACATGCAAAAAGGCATGGAGAACAAAGAAGAAATGCAGGCCTATGGTAAAAGCACACTGGTTGACTACACAAAATGGCCACTGACCACATGGTCAACCAGCAAGCAAGGAGGCATGGCCACAAACAAAGAACACATGCAGGCCTATGGGCACCGACTATACAAAATGGCCCCTGGCCACATGGCATGGGGAACAAAGACAAATGGTGGCTTATGGCAAACACACTCACAGACTGGCCAGACAAAGGAGGCATGGATTGGTAAGAACAGAAAAAGCATTCATTCAGCAATGCCAAAAATGAAAATTAATTGAGCGAACAAATTTTACAACAACACACATCACCCAAAGGCATCAAATATAATCACCCCACCTATACACTGTTTGCACACAAAAACAATTTGAAATACCCCAAAAAACACATTTTGTAATTGAATCCAATGCCATCCATGGCCTAAATGATGTTTCAACAGACCACAGAAACCATTGTTTCATGCACCCATGACTAGTACTGGGCCTACTGACTAGAAGGCCCTTTGTCAGACTAGGCCACAAAGTGAATTAAATGCATATTGCAAACTAATTTAAAAATATGGAGAAAATGTACTGAACTGTGCAACATTTTTCCGTTACAAAAGAAGAAAAATTACATGGAAAAAAATAACTAGGCCCCTACTAAAACTGCAGGCCACCCACCACAATAATTTTTTTAAATCGAATAAAAGTACAAATAAATCCTGGTGAATGCCCACAATCAAACAAACAACACACTTATACACAAGTTTTTCAACTCACTTGTGGAATCTCAAATACAAAGTCCTTAAATCCAATATGCAGCAAACAAGGAGAGTCATCCTTCCAGCTCCAAATCTCAATGAAAAGTGACTAGGAAAGGTACAAAGCCCTGGGAGGTGCCTGCTGGATATGAACAGGAAGTTGGAGTCTCTGGGGTGCTTCCTTCCTGTTAGAAACTAAAGTTTAAAAAAACAGCCAGTTGGAGAACCAAATCCACTCCAAAAGCCTCTCAGCTGCAACTCGAGAACAAAAGCTGTACAAGTGCTCCGTTTGCGATCACACTCAGCACTAGATTGGCGCAATCACATCCAGAAGCCGTGCGAATGAGCGTGAAGTCTTGTGGGATCTCGCTAGCAGTGAGAGAAGTCTCACATGCACTCGCAAGCAGACGAGAGTATCTTGGCAGCCGCAAATGAATGCCAAAACACAACTAGAGCTCACAAATGGAAAAAAAAAGTATGCTTTGTGCCTGAAAGGCGGAATGTAGGCACTCCGCTTCCTCCACGGAGTGCCCGAATTCCACGAGCGGAACGGAGCTTTATCCTGGCCCTACCCAAAATCAATTTTCCCCATGCATTTCCATAGACTTTTTCAGGCAGCTCTATCACGAAAACATCTGAACAGAACTGCAGCATATATTGCTGGATCTTGGTCCAGAAAGCGTGCTTTTTGTGATTTTGTGTAAATCCATTCAGTCATTTTTGAGACATGATGGCAGTGGCCAGAAGAAGGAGGGAGAGGAGCAAACAAATGACTGAAAAAAAGCTCCAGAGGAGAGAGGGGATCCCACACAGAGGGAGTCCCCTGCTGGATCCTATGCAGGAAGCAGAGTCTCCTTGTCTACTTAGGAGTTAAAGTACAGACAGAATGAGAGGGACCAGAGGCTGCAGCTGGCTGCAGAGGAGAGAAAGCTGAGGCTGAGAGAGCCCTGGAAGAAAAAAAGATCTTGCTGGCTCATAAGCTGAGTCTCAAGGAGCTGGACCTGAAGGCCAAACAACTGGTAGAATCTATCAGAAATGGTGGCAGCAATACTCCAATGTCCAGTGGTGTAGAAAGGATCCACATACCCATGGACTTGGTGCTTGGCTTTCGGTTGGGGGATGAAATAGACAGGTGGTTTGAGCCATATGAGGTTCCTCTAGAAGTGCACAGGATACCTGAGTAGGATTGGGGAGCTGGCATATCGAGGCATATATACCTAAGGATGGTAGGGACGCCCTACTGGACCTAGAGAAGGGGGACAGGGTGAGGTATCTCACTACTAAGGAGACACTTGTCAGGAAGTATGGATTTACCCTAGAAGAGTGCAGGTTGAGATTTAGGGGCAGTCAGACACTGTCTCACCAGTCCTGGGAGGATTTTGAGGGGTACTTTTTTAAGGCACTGGATAGTTTAGTGAAGAGTACTGAGATAAACATATGAGGAGCTGTACAATTTGATGGCTAGAGAGCACATGTTCAGTCACTGTTTTGCAAAGCTATGCCAACACCTGGTTGATTGTAAGTTCTCCGATCCAAGGGAACTTGCAAATGAGAAAGACTTCTGGGTGAGTACCAGAGTATCTGAGAAGGCATTTGAGAGTGATTCTAAGGAGTGTGCTTTAGGTTCCTCTCAGAGTGAGAGTGAGGAACACAGTGACCCAGACAAGTTGTATGTCCCTGCTAAGAGTAGTAGGAGGAGTGGGGGTGGGCAGAGGCCCAGGATGCCCTATTTCCAGCACAGCTGGATTGGGGGCACAAGCAGGGTAAGCTGGTGTGTATCGAGAGACAATCCACTAATGGGAGATCCACAGTGTCAGGAGACATGGTGGACTGAAGAGGGCGGCCACCTCAGGTGCCCACCAGTTCTATTGTCTGGGGGTACAACTCCAAAGCAGACTGGGGAGATACTGGGGACAGGGGAGGGAACTACCCCAGACGCCCTACCAGTTCTATTGTCTGGGGGTAGCACTCCAAAGTGGAGGGTACAGGGGCCCAGATGGAGGGGGAAGAGGTGGGAACAGTCTACAGTGGGAAGACCAGTCGGTCAGGGGTTACCAGCCCGGAGAACAGAGCACCCCAAGACTGACCCTTGTGAGGCCACTTCTGACCGGGGGATTCCATGCACTGTCACAAGAACAGAGGGCTGGGTACCTACGCCAGGCAGACTCTTGCATGACACATATAGAGTGTGTCTCCGTTGAAGGGGGTAGTGGTACTCCCCTAGAAGTCCTGGCTTGCCAGGTATATATTTAACCTAAGGGTACAGACTCTGGGTTGAAGGACCAATTTCAGTATACCGCCCCTTAACTGGTGGGAGGTTTAGTGAATAAAGGAGGTAAGGTACCTGGGGCTACTGCCCCCCACAGAGGACAGAGGCCCATGGGTAGCCTGGGCCCTGGCTATTTGCACTGACAGATGTCACTGGCCTCTGTTACTTGCTGTCCTTTACGAAAGAATTCTCCTTGGGTTGGGGACAGAAGTCTAGTCCAAGGGATGGAATGGGCAACACCACGTTGTTGGCCTTAGTGGTACTGCCTGCCTACTGGGATGCATCTGTGAGCAAGTTAAGGGTAGGTGCTGCACAAATATGGTCCACAGGTGAAGAGAAGGGATCCCCATGGGTTATCTCAGTGGCCCCAGAGAGTATAGGCAGAGGAATCCAACTGGGTTCAGAGAGGCATAAAACTGGCACAGTGGCCCCAGAGAGTATTGGCACAGGGATCCAACTGGGTTCAGAGAGGCATAGAACTTGCAAATTCCCTGGCAGTAGTGGGCCTTTGTCCATGTTCTGTCACCCTAAACAGGGAAGTCCATCAAGGTATTGATTAGTCTACCCTGGCTTTAGGCGAATCCCATCAACTGTGAGCAAATCGGCTTCAGAAACAAAACATCTCTGAACGCTTCATACTCAGAACGAGTGCATTGCCAACATTTCGTGGAGAAAACTAATGCATCTCTTTGACTGCAGGACTAACACCGACGGATTGCTCGGCTGCACCCAGAATCTTGTTTCCCACCAGGATTAAGGTACTTTTGCTCAGCAGGCCTTGCATAGGCCTGTATCCATCCAGCGCTCCATCTCGGTCAGCCTCAACTCTCTACTTTGTCCTTGTCGAGCATGACCAATTAACTCTTTAAGCACTTACTGCTTCTAAGCACTATTTTTGCATTTAATTTTACTTATGTGATGTTTGTCATTATGGTCTTTTTTATTTATAAAATCATACTTTATTTTTCTAAACTAGTGTGGATACTTTTGGTGATGTTCTCATTGTTACAGTTTGAAGTGTTGCACAAATACTTGCCTCTTAATTTAAGTCTGTCTACTCTGTATCAAGCTACCAGAGGGTAAGCACAAGTTAATTTATGGTGTGTATCTGACTTACCCTGACTAGGATTTTTGTTTATGCTTGCACAGGGTGCATACCTCTGCCAACCAGAAACCCAACTTCTAACAATGGGGTGGGCACTGGGACACCCACAGTAATTTTTCTTTTTTAAATGAATAATATATGAGCGTCAGGAGCTGCTCATTTAATATTCAATGCTCTCTTGAAGGAGCACCCCATAATGCCCTGCAAGGACTTTATTTTTTTACATTTTTGTGAGCTTGGTGGTACCCCTAAAATAGGGAAGGGCACCACCAAGCCTTTTTTAATGTTGCTGGGGCTGCAGGGAATCCAGCGCCTCCCCAGCACCATTAAAAAAACTTAAGTCTTATGGTCATTAATGACCCCAGGAAAACTAAGCACTCTTAGGTGGAGCTCTATGCTCTTCAGATGGAGTGAAAGGCCCTCATTTGGTTGTATTTATAATTGCACAATTCTTTCGAGCCGGGGGGCACGGACTACAGCTCCCAGGCTCCTACGCTTCATCCTCTCCTCCTGCATCACCACTAGGCGCCTGGAGGCGCATAAAGGCAACCATAAAGCCCCGCTGCGTGGAACACAATTCTTTTGAGCTGGGGGGCACGGACTACAGCTCCCAGGCTCCTACACTTCATCCTCTCCTCCTGTATCACCACTAGGCGCCCGGAGGCGCATAAAGGCAGCCATAAAGCCCCGCTGCGTGGGACACAATTCTTTCGAGCTGGGGGGCACGGACTACAGCTCCCAGGCTCCTACGCTTCATCCTCTCCTCCCGTATCACCACCAGGCACCCGGAGGCGCATAAAGGCAGCCGTAAAGCCCTGCTGCACGGGACACAATTCTTTCAAGCCGGGGGAAATGGACTACAGCTCCCAGGCTCCTACGCTTCATCCTCTCCTACCGCATCACCACCAGGTGCCTGGAGGCACATAAAGGCAGCCGTAAAGCCCCGCTGCCTGTCCTTGCCCAGAAGTGGCCAGGCCCCCCATGACATCTGCCTCAAGAGGATCAACCCTAAGTTATATGGGGCTGGAACAGGACACTTAAGGGACAGCGTTTCATTCTGTGTTTTCACTTGTCGTATCAAGTCAAGAGGACAACAAGTAACCAGCATTTTATTTGGGTCCCAGTACCCGGGGTGGTGCTACTGGGGGTTGTATGTTGTTGTTGTATGTCCATAGTTTAGTATCATTTTAATTCAGTGGCCATTTCTAACTTTAGATACGTTACAACAATGGGGAAACTGACATTCTGTTCCAAACAGCAAGCTTTGCCACAGCAGCTTGCCTCTTCAGTGCCTCCAACCTCAATCGACAAGATGTTACAGAGGGCCATTGGTGTAGTGGCAACAGAAATTGAACTCACTGAAAGGCGGCTCTCTCTAACCCCTGATCTTCATTTTCCCATGTCTGGTGTGGTTTCCCCCCAAATGACCCTCGCCCAAGAAACTAACTCTCCAACACTACAGTCTGCTGATAGCGCAAAGGCGAGAGAAATACCAAAAGTCTACTCGCGCAAAGAGGACACTGACACTGGCCCTGCCAAGAAGGGGAAACCTAAACAAACAAACAGAGTGGGGGCAAAGAGAAAGTAACTCAATGATGGGACTCCCGACATCGGTCAGAGGGAATTTGGATGACCCAGACATAAGTATAGGCAACATAGACAGCGCGTGAGTGTCATTGGACTGCCCAATATGGGTAACGAACCTGGTGGGGGATTTGCAGGTCCAATTTAGATCCATTGTAAAAGGTGAGCTCAGCTCCTTAGCAAGGGTAGATGAATTGGCAGAATTGTTTGAATCTATTGTGGGAAGGCTAGTCCTACCCATAGAGAAAGGAATCAATGCTAGTTGCCAGGCTGACATTGATACCCCACCTGGTACCAGGTCTGAACCCCCTCATTCTCAAAATTCCACCTCTATCTCTGACCCCAATAGGGCTAAATATGAGACCAGGAGCAGAGACGTGGTACATCTCAGCATGGCAACTAAGAAAGACTTTGCGAACCAGCAGGGGTACCTGCACAGTCGGGAGGGGGGCGGTAATGAGCCTAGCACAGAGGTCAGAGAAGAGAGTATTGATCTGCCTTTTATTAACCTACCCCTCCTCATCCCCGTATGTCATTGTTCTAGTAGGCGTACTTGAGCTCAAACAGGGGCAGCAAGAAACACACTTTGAACTGAAGAATAAATGCCTGTTCTGGTTGGCAAGGCGGAGACAATTCTCCTATGAGGAAGCTGGTGAGATTCTCATGACACGTAGGGTCAGGGGGGTGGGCAACAGACTAAAAGATGTACATGGGGGTTGTATAGTGGTCAATACTAAAAATCCAGTGACAGTCCAAAGTATTTTATGTTCAAATCATTATTGCCAAGATGTGTGAATAAGGTCCCTACCGCTAGGATATTTTTATATTTCACACTAAGCCTCAGCATCCAGTGCCCAGAAAATCCACAGACAGGGGTTGTGGAAACAGAATGTCCAGCATAGTAGACAGTGGCATCAACCCCCCAGACCCCTACTATAAAATCTACCCACAGTAAATAGATTTGGGATCTTAGAAGAGGTTGATTGACTCATAGCAATGCAGCACCTAGTGCAGTCAACCGATAGTAAGGAAGGAAACAGGGAGTGGACTATTCTAAACAGGGAGGCTTATCACCATAGTACCACCTCTGGGGTTGGGGTGGGTGGAATAATGGAGCCCCCTGACACAACTCAATCAGGCAGGGAAAAGAGGGCAAACTGCGTAGGATAAACCGATGTGGGGCTGTTGCTCAATGATGCTCCTGCAAGCCCACCCATGGGACCGCCACATATTGTGGCCCAGATCAAAGCCCCAGCAATTGTACTAGACCCCAACCCTCTAGTGCCCGCAGTGGACAGTAGTAAGGTCCCTATTAGAACTTCGGCATTTAGATCAAGCGCCCAAAGGAGGGAAATGACGCCACTTAATGTTAACCTTAGGATACCCACGTCAGCTAAATACACTGTTCCGTCTAAGCTGAGGGTTTTATCATGGAACGTTGCGGGTCTTCGAAACAAACTGGACAATGCTGACTGGGCGGCTTTTGTAGACCAATATGACAGCTGTATGTTCCAGGAAACCTGGGATAGGGAGGACACACAGCGGATGGCTTTTGCGACCTTTAGAATTGCTGCAACCACCAGGGGCAAGGGTAAGCCATCCGGTGGTCTTTGTTTAAAGGGTTGGGTCCCACCTGGGCTGTGTAGCTAAGCAGCTGGAGTTCTTTTCAAATGACGTCCGGTGCATTCTTCTGACATTCACACCTATGGTCAGAATTGCACTGGTCAATGTCTACTCCAGGCCTGTAAGCAACAGACATGAATCACCAACCTTTGACCATCTGGCTGCTTCCATATCTACCATCCCCAACAATTACTGGATGGTTGTTGGTGGTGACTTTAACTGCCAGTTTGAGCCCCTCAATAGTTTTAACGGAGGAACTCCCAGTGAAGAAGATCTACACTGGGCAATTACCGAGGCAAACATCCCGCCAACTAGGGTCTGGACACCGTCAGTCCTCTAAATTAGTTCTTTCACCTTAAATCACTCACTAAGAGCATGCAATGGCCGAACCAAATCAGACACACCAGGGAAGCACTCTTTTAATCAACCAGGACACTCCTCTATTATAGACTACATCCTGATGGATATCAGGATGTGCCACTGGGTGGTGGATTTTGCTGTTTTTGCACGACATGACAGTGATCATAATGCCCTGGTCGTGGAGGTGGAATTGCCGATCAATGAGGTAGTCTCTGGTTTAAACACGCCGCCAGATGACAGACTAACACTGACCAACAACAGAAGAAAAGTCTGGGGGTCAGCCATACAGCAATCGTGTGATAGGATGGCTTCCCTTTACGACTTAGTCTTCCTGTGTTTAGTGGCAGCAGAACAGTTCATTTTCAGCGATGGCTCTTTCACCTCTCTTACACAAGTTGCAGAGATCCATGAGGCGCTGACATCTACTCTGGCCGACATATTTTTTCCCCCGTCTCACTCAAGTTGGCACAAAAAGGTCAAACATTCCTGGTTTAAGGATAGCTGTCGGATGGCTAAGTTAGCCTTGATAGAGTCAATCAAAACTAAAGATAGATCCCTAATCAGAGAAAAGAGGGCGTTATATAGAGCCAGCATCACCGAAGCCAAAGAACTGTGGGAGCTGGACAACTGGGATTCTCTGAAGCAGGCCCTATCCAGTCATGACATGAAGGCCTTTTGGTGCATAGTCAATACAGTTAGCAGCGAAGGGAAGCAGCCTATTGAACCTAACATTGCTGCTGATGACTGGAAACAACATTTTGAGGCCCTTTACTTAAGGTTGGAGGATGACGGCATTAGTACAGCTAAAGATACTATTCCACCGCAGGACATCTGCCTAGAGGCCCTCAGATTACTCTTATAGAAATAACTACTGCCTTAAGCAAAATTGCCCCTTCCAAAGTCCCTGGACTTGATAAGACCCCTGGGGACCTCTTCCGCACTGAGCCAACTATCTGGGGCCCCTATCTGTGGATCCTGTTTAATGCCATACTGCAGGGAATGGCAATCCCAGCAACGTGGGCTGGTGCGGAAATTCTGCCTGTTCATAAAAAGGGTTCACCACTTCTTTCCTCCAACTACAGACCCATTCATTTAATTGACGTTAGATAGAAAATCTTTGCCCGGGTACTGTTGGCTCATCTCCAGACCTGGATGGACGAATTTAAAATATTAAGCCCATTCCAAGCTGGCTTTAGGAGTAATACGTTTACCATAGACCAAATTCTTAGGCTCCAACTCTTGCACTGGAAAACGGTGACTATAGAGGGTTGCAGCCTCTACCTGATCTTCGTGGATTTAAAATCTGCATTTGATCTGGTACTTGGAGATAAACTGTGGGCTATTCTAGGGGAACTGGGGGTGCCGTCCTATCTTTGCTATATACTCAGGCATTTGCACAAAGGCAATTATGCACAAATCAGGTTCGGCAAACAAGGTGAACTTACCACTCCTATAGCTAAAGATAGGGGGGTAAGACAGGGTTGTGTGCTTGCGCCCACCCTTTTTTGTCTATTCATAAATGCACTTATAGATACATTGAATGCAGGAATGGATAATGATGCACCCAAGATAGCAAACAACAAAGTACCGGCAATGATGTTTGCCGACGACACTCTATTGCTCTCAAAGTCACCAATCGGCACTCAGAGGATCCTCAACAACTTCAAGGCCTTTTGTGACAGTAGGGGGTCTCAAAATTAATTGTCAAAAGACCAAATACATGCTCTTTAACCCAATTAGCTCTACTCGCCCCAATCCCAGCCTGAATGGCATTCCGTTGGAGAGGGTGTCTGTATTCGAGTACCTTGGGGTCACATTAACTGAAAAAATGGACCGGGGGCTCAAATCAAAAAACAAGCCTAAATCTAGTGCAGAACACTGGAGGGTTGATCAAGTTATTTAGGAACTCTTTCCATAAACCACTCGGATCACTCTTGGAAATTTATAAAGCTCAAACTAGGGGTGCCGCAATGTACGGGGCTGAGCTTTGGGGGCATAGTTCTCTGAGAATCATCACCAAGTCCGAGAACACTTTTGTTAGGCAGTTATATGATCTCCCCCTCAGTTCACAGCTTGCACCGCTTCGTCTGGATTTGGGGGTGAGGCCAATCGCCGACGAAATTGCTCTTAGGCCCTTAATTTTTTGGTGTCGCCTATGGGTTACCCCGGAACTAGCTGCGTATAGGGACGAGTTAAAGAAGATCCTGGGCTTGCACGGCGCTGAGAAATTACCGTGGCTAACATATGTCAGGGACTCATTTTTGGACATGGGCAGAGCAAGTCTAAGGTACAACCCTGAGGAAGCCTGTACCACAATTTCTAGAAAGGAACTGGCTTGGAGTTATAGGAAGGGTAAACTTGATTGTTTACAGGGGAGTTCAGCAACAGGTTCATTAACAGTTGTGTTTTTGAGTATAAAAGACCAGTACATCTTAGAACCAGCCCAGGATGAGATTCAACCCGCGTTGGCGAGGAAACTGTACATTTAATTTAGGCATGGGGTTCTCCCGCTGCGAGTATTTTCCAATAAATGGGCAGGTACATTCTCCCTAGGCTGTCCGGCCTGTAACTATGTAGAGGATTCATAGCTGCATGTATTTCCTTCTGCCCTGGCTACAGTAATTCCAGACGCCGTTGGTTGATCCAATTATGTAGAAATTTGGGGACCAATCACTGTGTATAGGCGTTTAGGCTGCTGAAATACAATACCCTATCCCCAATTGTATTCGCGGTTCCATGCTTCCTACTCTCCACGTGGTGTGTGAGCAGGTCGTTTTTGAAAAATAATGTACAGCACTAAGTTGACGCAACTTTTTAAAATCTTTTTCGTTGGGCATGTTCCCTTTTAACCAACTCATTTTTATGTGTTTTTACTGATTTTGTTTAGTGTTGTATTAATATGAAATGTATTAAGCTCTATTTCTGCCCAATAGCTGTATATTTTATTAATATGGCACTTTGTATGTGTTGTTATGTATTTTGCTTATTTATTGGGGTGTGGGATAACAGTCTGCATTTTTAAAATAGGATTCTGGGGTCTTGAGCTCATGTATTGGTGGTTGCTTTTATGTATTGTCAGCTTTTTGTATTTGCACTTTCATATTCTAATGACCGCAATAAAGTATTTGAATTGAATTGAATTGCATTTTCTGGGATGAAAAATGTTAAGAAAAACTCAAAGACATGTTTTATATTTTTTTTTTAAATAAACAATATATCTTTTACTTTTAAAATTTTCAGCCTCAAAATATCATAATAAAAATTATATAAAAAAAGAGTCATGGACAGGGTTTATTTCAAAATGTTATTAAACATTTTTTATAATCATCAATATTAATAAACATTGTATTCTTTAAATTAAATAAAAGAAACATTTAATAAAAGATATTGGTGATTTTTGGAGAAAGATGATAGATATGCTTTATTTATCTGGATTATGCTCACTCGTAGATAAAGCCAATAGGCTCACTCTTTATATTTTGGTGTTGCAGAAGGTCGTGTGTGGTATAGAGTTGCCTGATTGTGGGAGGGGGGGTTGCACATCCTGAGGCCAACCCCTCTGCAGCACAAGACCAAGGGTTGGATTTCCGGGGGAGATGGTGGGTTGACTGCTTGACTACCAGGCCTGGCTATGGGGTGGTATGATTTATGTATGGTAATAAATTTTCACTTTACATTAAAAAAAATTTTTTAAGACAAATTCACTGACAAAAGCAAAGGTTAAAATGACGTTATAGCTAGGTGAACATTTTAGTGGCAATGTAATGTTTTCAACTAACAAACACACTGCCATTGAACAGGTCAGTTTATTTGTAGTAAATATAACTTGTGCCCTATAGTAACTATAACTGGCACCCAAGCACAGCTAATGTTTTATTTTTTTTCTATTTATTAAGATTTTATTAAATCAGAAAATACAGAGCGTGTAAGTGCATATTGAATACAATTGCCATGTCCAATACATACTCACGCACATCCACAAACTACCATGTCGAAAATATAGAACAAAAGGTGAAAAGAAAAAGAATAAAGCACAAAGATTAAGGGGAAAAAATAATAATGAGGGTTCAAAGACCCTAACAAAGGAGAGTAAGCAGTACAGCATTGTAAACGCATGTGATGGCAAATAAAGAATTATGGCAAACAACACTTTGTCAGCAGGACGGATAACCAAGGTAGAGTACCAGACTGGACAGCAGGTGGTAGCAACTCAAGAGGGCTGGCCCCACGACCACAGGTCTCCACGTACCCACCCGCACCTCTGCAATGTTCACGCGATATCATGTGATATACCCCTAAGGCTCAACTGCACTAACGTCAATAGGCACCTGAGATGGAACCCAATCCTGGCAGGGACCCCAAATATTGCGGGGTCTGGATGTTGCCGGCCTCAACTCCCAGAACGTATTGAGCTGCTCCTGGCAGTGTGTAACATCAGCAATCCATGCCTTTGTCTGTGGAACTCCCGCCCTCCCTAGGACATGGCTACCCGTCTCCTCGCCAGCAAAAGCAACATTGCCAGGAGGCGACGAGATTCAACAGGGATATCTTTCGTATATCCTAAGATGCCCAACAGGGGTGACGGCTCCAGCCTAAGTTCTAATATCTCGTTTGTTGTGGCGAAAATCTCCACCCAATATTGCGCCATCCTAGGACAATGCCAAGCCATGTGTAAAAAGGGGGCTTGTGCTGCATTACATCTCCAACATGTAGCATTTTCCCGAAGGCCCATGCGTAGAAGCTGCGCGGGTGTTCTATAGTATCTATGCAGGAATTTAAAGTGAATTAAACTGAGCTTGTAATTTGGGGAAAGCATTTCTAACTGCCCACAGCAGAACTTCCATTGGTCGTCAGTCAGTGGCGTGAGTAATTCCTCGTTCCAACCCTCAACAGACTTGTGTATGGCAATAGGAGAAGCCACTTGCATAGCATTGTATAATCGTGCGATTAATCTGTGCTGGGAAGTGTTCGTCAGTGTCCCCTCTAGTGCGGTTAATGTAGGCGGAGGGGCAGGGAAGGAACTATGCATCTTCCAGGAGGTAGCTAGAATCCTATATTATAAGAGCAGGTCGGAAAAATATGAGGGGCCTGCTCCCACCCTGTCTGGGGGGGAGATAACATTATCCCCAGGGTATAAATCAGCAAAAGTCCTCCACCCCAGCTTTTCAGCTCTCAGAACCTCTCCGCGACCTGCCAGTGCCGGCATCTGGGGATTATATGCTAGGGGGGCTGAGATAGCAAATAACAGGTCGTGTCTAGCCCTCATACGTAAATTATCCCAGGCCCATCTAAGCGTTTCGGTGGTATCTATTTCGTTTCGTGGTCTTTTAAATTTGAAAAAAAACTGCTACATTTAATGGTACCGGCGCGGACCTGTCTAATTCAACAGCTATGTGAGGTTGAAATGGGGGTAGGAAATACCCAATGATGCAGGAACTGATCCTACGCACAATAGGCATACAGGGAAATATCTGGTGCTCCCAGCCCTCCCTGGCTCAGAGGCAGAGTAAGAAGCTCCCAAGAAATGCGTGCCTGCCTCCCGGCCCAAACCAAATTTATCATCAGGGATCTAAGTTTTTGTAGGAATGCCTGAGTAAGGATTATGGGAAGGTTGACAAAGAGATATAAAAATTTGGGAAGCACGACCATCTTGGCTATGGCTATTCTGCCTGCTAGAGAAAGGGGCAAGCGTGCCCAAGTATCAAGTTTACCCTCTAGCCAACTCACTGTGCGTCCAAAGTTCATTGCCCATAGCTCTTGCACATCTCGACTCAGCCAGACTCCCAAGTATTTAACCGGAACCCCAGCGGGAATGGGGACGTGCCATCAGTCAGAGGAAAGATAGTTGATTTTGACCAATTTATCTGAATTCCAGAGAGTCCACCAAATCTGGTCATTTCACGGAGCATGGGGAGTATATTATTTATTGGATCTGTTATATAAAGCGTGATATCATCCGCGTAAAGCGAGATTGTCAGGCCTCTAGTCGAGAACCCCACTCCCCTATTGGCATAGTGTTGCCGGATTCTAGCAGCTAATGGTTCCATTGCAATGGCAAAGAGGAGTGGGGAAAGAGGACACCCCTGTCTGGTGCCTCTGGTTAAAGGGAAATTCTCTGATATGAGACCGTTTACACTCAGCCTGGCTGTAGGGTTAGAATAGAGAAGTCTGATTTGAGCCATGAATGCCGGGCTGAGACCCAGCCGAGCTAAAACAGCGAGAGATAAGACCGAATGCCTTAGTTGCATCCAGCAAAACTGCTACTGCAGGAGTCTGAGGATCTAAGTAGTGAAGTAGCGCCGAGAAGGTCCTTAAGTTATGTGCTGTTGACCTACCTGGTATGAAACCAGATTGATCTGGCCACGCTATCAAGGGGAGCAGAGGTTGTAGCCTCTGGGCTATTAATTTAGCAAGGATTTTATTATCCAAATTAATTAGGAAAAGCGGGCGGTAAGAATCTCGGCTTGTTGGGTCTTTATCAGGCTTCAGTAGTGTCAGAATTACAGCTCCCGCATCAATGGTGGAAGGAGACCAGTTTCCATTGATTCCTGGTAAACCTCCAACAGCCGTGGGGCTAATAAGTCACTGTAGGCTTTATAAAAGGAGGCAGGCAGACCGTCTAAACCCTGGGCTTTGTCATTTGGGAGGCTATTTATTACTTGCGTTATGTCCTCAACTGTGTAAGGTTCATCTAAATACTCTCTGTGTGCTCTGCTTAGCCAGAGCAGCTCTAATGAATCAAGGTAGGTATGCAGTTCTTCCTGTGGATTGGGGATAGTGGATGTATATAAGTTAGCATAGAACTCAACTAGATGGTTCAGTATTTGTTGTGAGCCTCTGATTGGGTCTCCATCTCCATCTCTAAGTTCAGTGATGATATTGGCAGTTCTCGGGGGGCGAAGCATGCCCGCCAGTGTTCTTCCAGGTCTATCACCCTCACCGTATCAGCTAGCTGTGCTGTATTTTCCCATGAACTTTACTTCTCGGTTTGCTTCATCCATATATTTGGAGAGAAGCTCTCTAAATGATGCCAGGTGGACCCCATCACCTGAATTAAAAAAGTCCTTCTCCATGTCTTTGAGTTGAGATTCTAGAGTAAGGAGCCTCTGTCTAATGGACTTCAATACACCTGACTGTTTAGCAATACAGCAACCCCGTATGATCACCTTAAATGCTTCCCAGAGTGTCTGCGCCGATTCGACTGAACCTTCATTGTCATTGAAGTAATCGCTTATGTCTTTCCTAATCTCCTCACGGAAGACTTGAACAAGTAGGGCCATAGTAGGGAGCCTCCAAGTAAAGGGGCGCCGGTATGGCGCAGGGAACTCTAACTGCAGTAAACATGGGGCATGATCTGAAAGAGTCCGTGGCAAAAGGGAAACCTCTGAGGTCCAAGCTGCTATGTCCCGAGAAACCACCCAGAAGTCCAGCCTGGACCAGGCACTGTGTTGTGAGGTAATGCATGAGCCTTCCACTCTGTCAGGATGTCGGTGCCTCCATATGTCCACCAGATCATTAGTATGGAGAAGGGAGTTCAGAGCTTCGCTTGCGCGTGGATGTAAACTACGGGATGTTCCTTTTCTATCCAGGGAGTCATTTAAAATTGCGTTGAAATCCCCACCCCAAATAACTGTGTCACAGCCCAAGCTTGCAATGTGTGCCCATACTTTGCGAAAGCACTCGGGGTCATCCTTGTTGGGACCATATATAGCCACAAGTATGAACTCCGTCTTGCAGAGAAAGCCTCAAAGGAGAACATCTCTCCCCTCAGTGTTAAGGTGAGTATGTGTAGATTTCCAATTCAACCCTCTACGCATCAATATAGCCACCCCGCGCATGTAGTTAGAATATACAGTGGAGTACACCTCTCCCCAGTGACTGTGCCGCAGCCTAGTGTCAGATGTATTAGGCAGATGAATCTCCTGCAAAAAGCAGCAATCGATCGTGTGCCAGATCAAATATGCTTGAATTAGTCTGGCCTTCCTGTGATCGTTCAGGCCTCTGATATTCCACGTTAAGTACTTCAGAGTTGTCATTTTACGTCAGTGTGGTGTAACCAAATTTTGTCTTAGAACAGGTCAATATATTCTGAGAACATTGTAGCGTGTACCCTTCCCAGCAACTCCAAATAAGCTGACATAACTTATTAGGCAATTTACAGGCGGTGTGAAGAAGCAAGACTATACACTGCTGCACTGCACCACTAACCCCTCCCCACCCACCCACTCCAACCCCCCAATTAGGTTGAGCAATATTAACCCACCCCAAACTGCAAACAACCCCCCAACTTAGACATTCAAAACAGTAGTTGGAGATCTCCCTGGGGGCGAGGTATCTCCGGCGTACACCCTGGTCAGCGACCAGGTGGCTGAGCATGTTAATGAGAGTGCGATTAAAGCAATTCAGATCATAACAGTATTACCAATAAACAGTTCAACAGGTGATGGGCACGATAGTGCAACTAGGTTTTATCTCCGGCTACATTGGCAGTCCTAATTAGTATGTGCCGCCAGACCCATTGAACCGGACCTGGTAAATAAACCACGAGATCAATCATTGTCACTGAGTGTCCCTTCTGTGCGGCCTGAAGTTTTCGTCTGGCGTTTGCTCCCAGCAGCGTATTTGGCGTATTTTAAGACCGATTTAGCATCTGTAAAAACGTGATGGCTGCCTTCATGGTAGAATTTAAGCTTTGCCGGGTACAGCAGAGCATAGGTAATGCCTGCCTGCCGAAGGATGCGCTTGACGGGAGCGAATTCTCTTCTCGCCGCTTAAACTGCCGGAATGAAATCAGGGAAGAAAGAGATCTGGTTACCCTGATGTGTTATCTGGCCCATTTCTCTTGCCGCGCGGAGGATGGTATCTCTATCATGATAGTTCAATATCCGGGCCAGGATAGGTCGCGGAGTGCCTCCCACGGGGGGGTCTCGGGGCCAGGGACCTGTGAGCTCTCTCCACAATAAACAAGTTAGAAAGAGATGATCCAAAAACCTCCTGGAGAAGAGTTTCGACAAAGTCCTCCACCCTGCCCATGGCTGTGGTTTCCGGAATTCCGGTAATGCGAATGTTATTTTGATGGGACCTGACTTCCAGGTCTTCATTTTTGGCTTTAATAACTTCCAGTACTTTTTCCATGTTCAGTAGCTGTTCTCTTGACTCTGTCTGGAACTCGTGTGCATCGGAAACATGGTTTTCCAGTTTATCATTACGGACTTCATGAGTATCAACTTGTTTTTTAACTTGGTCCAGCCTATCCGTTAGTTTATCGATTTTAGTATCATTTGTTTTGAGGCTTGATTGCACCGCAAGCAAGATTGATCACAGGTCCTCGTTTCCCCCCGCGGCACCCTCCCTATGTTCCATCTCGGGATCAGTCTCTGAGTCTGTGTGCCTAGTCAGCCTTTTATTTTCGAACAGCAGTTTAGTTTGTTTTGCGTCCGTCTTCCCCATTTTCTTGCTAGGCTTCACCTCCAGTAAGTGTGAAACCAAAAGGGGCTGTCACCCAAGACTCGCTATCCCTGAGGCTGTGCGGAGCATCAGCAGGTCCGAAAGCACCCCACGAGGTGCTCCCCCCCTCGAAGTTGTAAGTGAACGATAAAGGCGGCTCGCAATTCAAAACCGGATCAGCTGTAGCCTATGTGGATCTCATTGCCATCTCACATAGTGTCCCCATGAGTGAGGGGTTACCACCGGCCCCACTGGGGAGGCCGAACTCACTGTATGTGGCACCCGCTTTCCGTCATGTACCCAGGAGGGCCAAGTATTGCACTCAGGGGGGGGAGAAACACAAATGTTGTCACAGCCACTGTCTCTTATGGCAATGTTCGGCGCATACAACTGGCCTCCAGTATTAGGCAGCGTTTCAGGAAGGGGCCCGGATTCTGATGGCTCTGTTGTCTCGTAAAGTTCCCAACTTTTGCCAGACGTGGCCTGTACGTACTATATTATAGGGCTTCAGCTCCGATGGCGAATCTCCACGCCCGCATCTGGCCCAGAGGGCCCTTCTAGCACAATAGGAGCATTAACCTACCTAGGCGATCCTCTCCTGTCCGATCTGCAAGCAGCTCCCTCGGGCAGGGCCTGTATGTGCACCCCCGGCACCGGCGTGCCGCAGGCCGCGGGTCCGCAGCGGACGTCGACCAGTCTCCGCCCGCCCGGCAGCGTCCCCTAGTCCAGTGGTCCAATCCGGCCTATGATGTCAGCAGTTAGGGGGTCGCGGACGCAGGGGATACCACCCCCGCAGGCCCAAGCCCAGGCCAGGCGGCGGGCCCCCAACGACTCAGCCACAACGGTCGGGGTCTGCTGGCACTGCCCCGCTCCTCACCTAGGTCCGGGAGCGATCCCCCCGTCCGAGAGGCGACCCCGACAACTTGCTCTCGCTCTGGGATGGACAGTCCTCCGCTCCAGCCAGGGCACAAATGGGCTGCAACCTGGACGCTCCCAATCCAGCACAAATGCTGCGTGTCGAAGTACACGCCGAACCACTCCCGGCCCGCGGCCTCCGCCATCTGCCACGAGCGCCACCCGGCCCAGCCCTCAGCAGTCAAATTGTCCAGCGTATAGCCCCCAGACAGGGCTCAATCTGCTCCCAGCGTAGTGGGCGGTCAATTTCAAGCGCTTTGCTGCATCAACACTCCCAGCTGCGGGCGGATTATAGACGGATATTGTCTCAGCCGGCGGAGCCTACTCAGAGAGCGGCCATGTCGCAGCACAGCTAGACCACGCCCCCCATGCACAGCTAATTAACTGACAAATTACATCCTCCATGACATTTTCTATGACATCATTGATAACATCACAACAACATTTGCAATGACATCAATGATGACAGAACTGTGCATGGTGGGAGCACTAACAATAGTTACATTAGGGTACAAGTTATAGTTACTATGAATAACTATAACTGGTGAATTTCATTCATTTAAAACACGCAGTCTCTGAAATTTTCACCCAACTATAACGTCAATTTAACCTTTGTTTTTTTTCAGTGGAGTAGGAATAGCAAATCTGACCCTCCCAAAATACTTTCTCCAGTTTGGTTAAATTTGGAATAAGAATAGTAAATTGGACCATAGCAAGGTAGAACACTCTCTCCAATATGGCTACGTTTTTAGTGGGAATAGTAAATGTGATATCCATATTTTTACTATATAAATTTTCTGAACAACTCTTAATATATGCCATTTTTACTCTACATTATTTTACAATAATAAAAGTACAAAAAAGTTTTCTGTAATTTGTTTAACAAAAATAACTATTTAATATTAACTTCAAAATTATAAATATTTTGCATATTATATAATTTTATTATATGCACATTTTCTTTGTATTTCTACTATTCTTTTAAACCTGTTGTATAGTATTTTTCAACAAACAGATACTTTTTTCACAATAATTTTTTAACATAACATTTATAAATACAGACATAGATGATATTTTTTATCAGGTTTTTTAACACACACATACATACATATACACATGTATATATATAAATCTTTTGATTTTTTTCATTATATTTTTTAAACATTTTTTACATTATTTTAATAATTTAAATAATTAAAATACATTTTAATTACATTGATTTCTATGGGATTTAATTCTCATTTTTAAATTTTTACACCATTTTCCATTAGTTACTTTGATTTTGTAGTCTTTCGTCATCAATTTGAGCTGATTATGGAGATTACAGTTGCGGTTTCCCACTGCTGCTTTCTGGTTCAGGTAGGAGGAATACTTTACACTTATTTTCTGAGGATTTAGTGGTGAGGGGAAGTTTTAAAACTTGGTTGGGCTAGCCTTTGTTAGTGAACGTTATTTCAGTGTGTTGTATGGTAGTGTAGTATGTGTTAAATTCGGGTAGTGTTGTAGGCCTCACTGTAAAATGTAATGTAGCCAAGAATAAATGCATTGCAGTATTTAAGGAGACTTATGATCAATGTTAAGCAACATCAGTAGCGGCCCGTGGTGGGAGTGCTGCCGGGCGGTGACGTGGTGCGTGGGAGGGGCAGGGTGGGGGGTAGTAAAGTATGGAATATGGCCGAATAGAGGTAAGTAGACATATAAATAATTAAAACGAATTTCGTTGCGCGCGCTGCATCGCCAAATGCGATGCAGCGCGCACAACGAAATTGGTTTTATTTATTTATATGTCTACTTACCTCTATACGGCCGTATTCCGTACTTTACTACTCCCCACCCTGCCCCTCCCCCGCCCCACGTCACCGCCCTGCAGCACTCCAACCACGGGCCGCTACTGAGCAACATGACTGACTCAGGAGGTAAAAAAAGGAAGAATCTTGCACAAAACTTTAACTGAAAGAAGCAGAAAGAAGATAGGTTAATAATCTACGGAGCAAAGGAAAAGTTATAATAGCAGAAAGCTCCCAGATTTCTGACCTCCAAAGCAGGCATGAGGGGGGTCAGGTTGTGCAGGCCAAAGACTGCCCAGAAGATTATGGGGCATATTATCAAGCCCTTTATCGCCGCGTTAGCGGCACTTTTCTGCCGCTAATGCGGCGATATTTTTATCACACTATTAACAAGCTGCAGCTAACGGGCCTTAGCGTGAGTTTTCTAGCGATAGCAGGCGTTTTTTTTTTACCTCTAAGCATGTCAGCGATATATAGCGCTAATGACATGCAAAGTAGGCATTCCTGACTAAAACTCCATTGAAACAGTCGCAAACACAACTTCCCCCTATTATCATTGCCCGCGAAGCGATAGGAAAATTCGCGCTAACCGCGCTTATCGCTGGAATTTAACGCCTGAAAAAAACTTGCCTTAACCATCTTGTCAATGGGGGGTGGATTGTTGGGTTAAGTATACACTTGCCTATTAGCAAGGTTTTCATTAGCGCTGTTAATTTAGCGCTGGAATTCTCACGCTATTGCTGGTTTAACCGCTATCACTAGATTTCCTATCGCCTTTGCGATACGCGTTGATAATACCGCGCTATCACGGCAAGGAAATCCAGCGATGGCCGGCGATAAAAAAAACAGCGCTAGGTGCGCTTTGCGATAAATATCGCAGATCCTTGATAATATGCCCCTATGGACTCTGTTTTCGCCGGAGAAGATGATAATCTTGGTTTTGTCAGTGTTCGGTTTTTGGCAATGCTTCCCCATCCAGTCAACCACAGCATGCATACAATCATGGAAGGAGATAGAGGAACCGCTTGATGCTTGAAAGAAAGAACTCAATCCAGTGCAAAGCAGTATTGTTAATGCAAATGTGTAAAACACGGTTAATAAGAATATCTTGGGCCACTGTATCGAAATTGGTAGATAGATCTAGCAAAACCAAAGCACAAGAATCTCTCTAGTCTGATAGCATACATTTCATTTCACTGAATTCTTATATTACAACCACTAATGCATTTTAAAGAAATTCTAAATAAATGATAAACCAACATTAATCCAATTTTAAACCTAATATTTCATTAATTTGAATTGCAATATATTTAAATTAATACAGTAATGCTAACACAAGCCTTAATCCTAAACCTAACCTGAAATTAAACAAATGTACATTATCATAAATGCCACTTACGTAATTTAGGTACAACTAAATTGGTTATTTTTTTAACCAAGTAGAGGTGCCGAGGAAGAAATGGCAGGGAAGAAAATGTCAAAACAAGTAAGGTGATAAAGTAAAGATCAGACTCCATCTCTAGTATATCAGAATAGGGCCACATGGAAAAGGCCACCAATCTTGATCCAGCTCACACAACACCCACCTCAGCACTAATTTGAAATTCCTTTGGCATCAAGATCCCGAATAAAAATATCCAAATCCCTACAGCCACGCTTCCATCTTAGATACAATTTACAAGCTCTTTCCTGAGAAATGTCCAAAGTGGAAGTGAAGCAACGCAGTTGTGGGTTATCAAAATTATGAAGCAAAAAAAAGATAATACTTTCAAGCTTGTAATCTCATGTCAAGATCACGTTTATAAAGTTTGAAATGCAGGGATTGTCTTCTTTACCTTAATCCGCACTTCATGGTTTTTGGTGGGGCAACGTCTATCACTTCTATGGACATAGGTTTATGGAGCTCCCAGGCAACAGCTGCCTTGCATTTTATAACCTAGGAAAGAAAGCATAACAAGCTCAATTTTTTTAATGATCAAATATACCCAGTTGCATTGGTTTATAATAATAGGCAAGATGACTGGTATTTAAAAGAAAACAATTTCGGCCTTTAGCTCTTTATACTTTGTCAAAAGGCAGGATTAACAATACTTGCTACAAAAATGTGGTCAAGGCATAAATGCAGAGCAGAGCAAAAATATTAATTTTTCAGTGCATGTACAGTGGGAACCCCAAAATATGGATGAGCTGAGCGTGCTAACTTATTACAGATGAATTGGCTTTTTCAGAATGATGTCAGGGAAGGTCTCTATTCATGTACTGCATTTTTCCAAATGTTTATTTTTTAAATAAACTTAGTTATTAAGGTTCCATATCTTAGCAATCAACAATCGTCAATTTTCACTGAATAAATAACAGACTGTAAAATGAAAGCAACAAACATATATATATATATATATATATATATATATATATATATATATGCAGTGTATATGAAATAATCTATACAGTAACAACAGGATAGGTATTTTACGAAGGTTCAGATGTTTCTTTCTAAAATCTTCAGGAACAAGTAGTATTTGATAAACTCTCAAGACATTGATCAATATTTATTTAATAGATTTGCAATACAGTCAGTGTACGAAAAAATTAAATATAAAGACTAATAGAAACATTAAAGGCCTGATTCACAAAAGTAAATGTACACTTTAGTCTCTGCACATAAAAAGTTATGACAGTCCTATCGTATGACTCTGGCAACATGAAAGAGCCATACGTCAAACTTTTGTTTTCTTTATTTTCAAGAAACAAAATCCCATAGCAGGATTTTCTTTATGAAAATAAAAAATTACCCACCCGTTCTCACACGAGATTTCTCCCATTGTGAGGGGGCCAGTTACAAGTTTTCACTGCCCCTTACTGCCGGCCTTCATGTGGTAGGGACGGATAGTGGAACTGGCTATTTGATCAATCACTCTAAATCATGTGGGTGGTCAAATGGTCAAACCTCTGGTGTCCCTTACTCTCTCTGGCCATCAGAGCTGTATGTCAGCAGCAGAGAGAGATTAGACTCCTATGGCAGAAACAGAGTAGCCTCTGCCGCTGACATACTTCAGTTCTGCCCAACTCTAAATAAGGCAGGCGCAACTTCAGTTTGGTAGAGAGGGTACTCCGTGGCTTCAGCGACTGTGTACCCTCTGCCAAACTCTAAATTAGGCCCAAGGATATTTTACAGTTTGTACTGGTCTGCATAGTTTTTTCAGATAAGATCAAATTGGCAGAGTATATTCATGGCTATTATTTTTATAAGATGATGGAGTATTAAAAATATTGCAGGTATTATTTAACATCTTTACTAAAAACATCAAAAAGAAAACATAACTTTCTTGACAAGGGCAACAGCATGAAAGAGTAGCATTTAGATTTTATAATACACTAGACTACTGTTGAGCAATAGCAAATACATGTATTTTAATTTTTTAAAATATATATTTTGCTTTGATAATGTCTTTGTGACACTGGAAAGATCAGTAATACAAAAGAAGGGCCTCTAGACATATGAATGCAACAATGATACCAACCACATGGTTATTTATTCTAATCAATAAACAAGAACAAAATTATGTATAAAAGCATTGCATAATAACACTGAGTGTGAGTGCAAAACATGCTTGTGGTCTTTCATCGATGATACACACACGGCCTATTCTTGGCTAATCAATAATATAGATAAGAGTTACTGATTTCAGTCAACGTTTCAAACCCTAAGAAGATAACGGAATCATCATCAGGACTCTAGCTATAACTGAGCCTGAGAATCATGAGTAAAAATCGACATTGCCAAAGACTCAAGGGGTAAAAATGAACAGTCACTAGGGCATGATACTTGAGGATAATGGTCCGAAACCCCGGGAGGAGGATGCCAGGAGCAAAATGGAGGCAGATCCAAGCTAAGGGGGATGATACTCCACTGTCTGGTGTGTAGCATGAACCTCTCCATGGAGCTGCGGTTCCGAATGGGGAGTGAATTCAAGAAAATAGGGCATGGAATGATAGAAGCTGCATCCTGATGGTGGAGTGAACAGTGAGTGGAAAGGCACTATGGTCACATATGTGCATCACCAATGAGAAAGCATAATTTTTTACTCACGCTTACTGCGCTGTTATACGATGCTTTTATAAAGAAACATGTTCCTGATTATTATTTGGAATAAATAACCATTTCATAGCTAGCATTGTTGCATTCATATGTCTAGGGGCCATTGTTTTGCATTACAGTGTTTACCCTGGGTTCCTGATGACTCTTGGGTTTCGTTGCAATTTTGAAACTGTAAATAAATAAGACAGCAGGGTGTCCTTTAGTGTTACAAAGGGGTGTCTGCTGCTACCTCTATGTTTCTGCTGGATAGCTCCTATTCTAACTCCTCATCTTTCAAAAATAAGTACACCTTTAGCTTTTCCTGTTGTAATCTGTGTATTGTGCCCGTTATCAATCATCTTTTATTATCATGCACACACTTTCAAGTTTTATTCAAGCAATCAACATAGCTGACCTCTGACTTCCACAAACCTGTCTCTGCTAGTGTGGTTTGGCAATGACCTCAGCAGCACTGTATGTTAACTGGAGTTGCTCCTTAACAGTCTGAATTAAAGTTATGGAACAATGAGAGTGCACTATTCCATTTAATAATGAGACTGATGTTCGGGGGAAACATTATGGGCCACGATAGGGAAAAATGAGAGAACAAGTGCTACATAGGTGGCGGTGATGGAGATTCATGGTGAAGATGTGGTAGAGACAGAGGGATGCATATTAAAGACAATTGTTATGCTAAGTTATGTTATAAGATTTGTATAGCGCACTAATCACCTGAGAGGGTATCCATGTGCTTGAGTATGTGTGTAGGCATGTGGTCCCCGCAGTGCTATTTGAAGAGCCAGGTCTTCAGCCTTTTGCAGAAATCAAGAAGTGATGTGTTGAGGGACATTGTTCCAGGCTTTGGGTGATATGTAGGAAAATGAGCGACCTCCTGCTTTGGTTTTGTGGATCCGAGGGATCAGTGAAAGTGAGGCAGAGCTTAAGTGTCTAGCAGGCTATTTAAAGTGAATGAGGCTGTTGAGGTATGCTGGTTCAGTGAGGTGTAAGGCTTTATATGTGTGCCTAAAGAGTTTAAATTGACTGCGCTTGGGAATGGGAAGCCAGTGAAGCTGCTTGAGGTGCGGTGTGATATAGGTGCAGCATGGGAGGTCGAGTACGAGTCTTGCGGTGTCATAGTGGATGGTCTGTGTACGAGTTGCTTGGAGATTCCAGAGTAGAGAGCATTGTAGTAGTCCAATACGCTAGTGATGAGTGCCTACGTGACAGTCCTTCTGGTGTTCTGTGGCAGCCACTTCATGATTTTTCGTAGCATACATAGGATTTGGAGGCAAGAGGAGCTCACTACATTTACTAGTGCTTTCATGTTGAGATTTTTTTTTTTTTCTCCGTTTTTCTTTATTTTGGTTTCTTACAGGGATACACAAATGTCCACAATACATCTGTCTCTATAATTGCTCTAATAAAATATTTTCTAAAACCTCACCAGTACAAACTTCAAAGTGTAAAATGCAGGTGCATGGTGCAAGTAGGGGAAAGTGCACATAAGAATGGATATACTTCAAAATGGCAGTTGCAGGGTATAAAATTTCACAGTGTCCAGTGCAAAATGCATTCTTTAAAGTGCTCAATATGCAAGTTTTCTGACCGCAAAAATGCTTTTAAATATGTACAAAATACAAATTGCAATTTGACAACAGGTTGCCAAATCACAATTTGTGTTTGTTTTTTCGGATTTTGGAAGGGGTGTGTTTAGGTCATCCCTTCCAAATACCGAATCTGAATGAGATATATGAATCACACTCGCAAAACATTTGCACGTGGTGGTAACCCATTCACAAATGGGAAGGGATCCCCAAAGGATCCCTTCCTCTTTAAGAATGGTAAACAAATATTTTTTAAGAGCAGGCAGTGGTCCCACAGACTACTGTTTACTCTTAAGAAATTAAAAGATAACGTTTCTTTTTTTTTTTAAACACATAGGGCCTGATTACGATGTTGGTCGGATGAGCGTCCGACCAAATTGTAGCGGGAATGGAACTGGCTGACGATTAGTCGGCGGTTCCACCCACAGTATTAGGATGCCACCACCCTATGGGTGGTTGTAAACATCCATTTTTCTATTGCAGCTTGTGCAGCGGCCCCCAAAGTTACTTTCTGCCTGCCTTTTTGTGGCGGGCATACCGCCATGAAAGGACAGGTGGAAATCGACATCGTAATCCCGACCGCAAAGCCGAGGCTCGCTCCGTTGTCATTTTGGGGTTACAATTCCCCCGCAGCCCCTACGGGCTCTCCCTGCGGGTTTCCCTCTGACCACCAGTATCATATTACGGCAGCCGGACAGAAACCAATAATGTCGAGCAGAAAGCCTCCGACGAGCTGTTGGATGGCTTTCTGCCCGATGTTATAATAAGGGCCATACTGTTTTCCTTTAAAGGAAAACAGCTACATTAAACATAAAAATATTGCTTTGCAATCACAGATGTGGTGGTCTGCTGAACCCAGCAGGCCTCCATCACTGTGATTTTGCAATTGCCAATGGGCCGCAAGCTGAGACCTACTTCATTAATAATCATGAGTTAGGTCTATTTGCGACCCATTAGGAATCGCAAAAAGTGTAAAACACACTTTAGTGTTTGCAATTACCATACAGCGAATTGCACAAATTTGCTATTTGGTGATCGCACACACTAATGTTAGTGCATCTGGCCCTTACTGACATCATGCTTCAATTCTGTATAAATGGGGCAGAATATTTCCAAATTCTAGCAAATCTTCTCCTTTTCTCAACTCTTTTTGCTTAGAGATACTTCTTTAATTACATCTTATTAATCTTCTCTAGCTACATTTGCAGCCTGGATGGTTCAGCATATTTCCATAGTGCCATGATAGTCAACCTTGCCAGCAAAATTGCAATGTATCATCAATGCTGTGGTGAAAGTGGGCTAATACCTATATGCTTTGAGCAGCCCAGCAAAATAGCTTTCACATCCACTGAACAACATTTCCCCAAAGAACCCACAGCAGTCTCAGCACATCTTCCAAAAAGGTTTGGACACTGTTGCATTCCAAATTAATATGAATCCAGGTGCCCTATTCAGGGCATTGATCAGATATATTAACATGAAATTTATGTAGCAAAGCTGAAGTATAATATACTATCCATTGGGCAAATAATTGCATTTTACAAAAATTAGGGCCACGTAAAACATTGCATTTAAAGGCAGATGCTTCCAACCATTCTCTTGTGTCCATTTAGTTTGTATAATTCGAAACTAAGCATGGAAGTTAGCGCCTTCTAAGTTGAACCATTTTACCCATTGGGTTTGTTTTGTTAAAACCTGCAGGTAATAAAAGAGTACCTTAACTACCTCCTGAGTTGTTTCAATTTGCAATGGTTAGAGTTTTCTTTTGAATAGACAGAATCTGATACTATACCAGCCTACTCTGCCTCCAAAATGCTGGAAAAAGGAGCTAAGCTGTTTCCCAGGACGTGGGTTCCCGGACTTACTGTACTACTGGATTCAAGCTAACCTGGCTGATAAGGGGTAGTACTCCGAAACCGGTCCCAGGATACTTGTTTCTGGTCCAGGGAGGACCTGGCTTGGCAGTTCGGGCTGGACTGTTCCCATGAGGCACAGGGTCAAGACTGATTTGCATATGGCTGGATCTAAACTGGGGTGGCATAGTGAGCAAAAGAACAATGGATTTAACCCAGCTCTCTTGACTGGCGGTGAATATTTGATTTGTTCCACATTCCATCCATCATTTGTGTGTCTTTTGCTTTCTTGCCACAAGTGAACTGGGTATGCCCAGACTTGGGTCCCAGGCTCACTGTGCCACTGGATTCAATCTAGCCTGGCTGATGAGCGGTAGTATGCAAAACTGGCCCCAAGATACTTGTATCTGATCCAGGGAGGAACTAGCTTGGCAGTTCAGGCTGGACTGGACCGGACAATGAAGAGCAGGGTCAAGACTGATTTGCATAAAACTGGGTCTAAACTGGGGTGGCATGGTGAGTAAAACAACAATGGATTTAACCCAGATCTCTTGACTGGGGGTGAATGTTTGATTTGTTACACATTCTGTCCATCATATAGAAGCACTAATCAAGCCATTCAACCTCTGAAAATATGTACCGTAAAGCACACAGGGAATTGATGTGGAAATAAAAATTGAACCAGGGGAGGGTATGCATTTTAACTAATGCCACCCTGCAGAATATTGAAATTGGCATCCCCCTGTTTCAACAAAGCCCGAACCTTGCCAAGCGAGGTGGGGTAATGTAAATCATACAGCTCCTCTTAATTTTAAGAAACCCTTATACCCAGATACCTAATAGATTTATGCTGATATATCTTCTGAGATTCTGAAGTAAGGGTGGAAACCTCAGTTTTAAAAACAAGAATCTCTGTCTATGAGATGTTTACCAGATATCCTGAGATCCTTGAAAACTGGGAAAAAATACTGAACAATTCTTGAAACGCCCCTTTCTCAGGTGTACGATATAACACAAGGTCAATCCCATATAATTTAAGTTTCAACATCCCAGGAGCTGCAGCCTTTATCCCATTCTCTGAGGAATACAGCAAGCAAAGCGCTCAATAAAAAGAGAATAAAGAATTGAGGACAGGCCTGTCTAGTGCCCCTGGAGATCTGTAAAGGATCCAAGACCTTGTCATAAAGTGATATTGCTACAGATGCTCCCTGATACAATGCCGCAATTGACCCTGTGAGCTTGGATGGGAACCACATATCCTCCATTAAAGAAAACAGATAATCCCAGCACACAAAATCAAATGCCTTCTTTGCTCCAATAAACAAATCACTGCAGGGGTTCTAGTAAGATTATAATGATCAATTGCTTCTGTCAAATAATGTATATTATAGTAAAGTTGATTACCAGGAATAAACCCGGATTGGTCTTTCCCAATTAACAAAGGCGTCACTTCCAGCAACTTTGCAGTTACAATTTTCATCAAGATTTTATAATCTGAGTTCAGCAGTGTATTTGGTCAGAACGAATTTACATCCTCTGGGTCATTATCCTTCTTAAGAAAGCATGTAAGCAGCCGTTTCTGAAAGGAGGGTGGGAGAGAACCGCCCGACAGTACATTATTGAATAAGACCACCAAAGGGCCTTTCACCTCTGAGATCAAAGCCTGACACCACTCTACAGAGACACCCTCTTCACCTAGTGCCTCCCCTCTTGGCAAAGTTCTAACATCTGCCTTTACTTCTGATAATGATATAGGCTGAGCAAGGCTTACAGCTATATCACTCAGCAACTTTGGAAGGGAAGCACTAGCTAAAAAGCCAAGCATATCTCTCTTGTCAGAAGGTGGGCCAGCAACATATATGGCTGCAAAATGAGGACCAAATGCCCCCTCAATTAGCAAGGCTTACCTCATCAAGGAAACTTTTAATGGCTTCTATATTTTATGCACCATATTTTTCCTTGTCATGCTCTGACCCACCAGGCTAGCAACTTCCCACTCATTTCTCCTTCCTCATAATTGTTGCCATTAGGTTCTAGCATTAATAACTTGCTTCTCCAGCAGAAACTGCAGCAGCTTATTTTTTGCCTGCTCTCTCTTTCTAAACTTTCAATAATTGGGAGCCCGAGAAAATGTGGCATCCTCTAATTAGGAATGCAGACAATGATTTTGAACTCTGTTTTAGCTAGCTTATTATAGAATATTGAAAGGCAGTAATTTCACCTCTCATAGTGGCTTTAAAAGCTTCCCAGATATTATCTAATTAGGAAGTGAGACGATTTTCCTCAAAAAATGAAGACACTCACAGCCACATTTGTGCAAGGAAAGATACATCCGCAAGTAATGCTCTAATGAAAAACAATGCTTAAGGGAATCTCATTACAAGGGCCCAAGTCTGTGCTTATAGCAGCATGGTCAGATAGAGAGTTAGATATAATTGAAGAAGTAGAAACCATAATATCTTTAGAGATAAGAAATAAATCTAACCTAGATGTGGAGCAATACCAAGAGAAAAAAAAGTATAACGTCTTAACTTTGGGTAGTGATCTCGCCAAGGATCTATCAATCCGTACTCCTCTTTAATCCTAAGAACTCACTTCATCATCTTGGGTTAACACTGAGTGATGGTTCTTCTACTAATATTTACCTCTAAATTCTGGGAAAAAAGAAAGTCACCCCCTATTATTATATTTCTGGCACAGTTAGCCAGTTGAAGAGACAGTTCATACAAATGCTGGGGATTATCTAAGGTTGACACATAAAATGGGACAAATGAATACCTCTCATCTTTGATACAATTTCAACCACCACTCATCTACCTAACCGATCTGCCTATCACCTGATCCAATCAGACCTTGAAGTGCTTAATTAACCAATATCGCAACTCCTTTATGTGATGCTGAGGCAAGGAGTGACACAATAATTGAAAAGTAGGCCAAATAAATGAAGACATTTTACATTTCCTAATATGTGTTTGCTGCAATAAAGCCAAGGAAGCCATTTGTTCTACCAGCCAGTCCAGAACAGGTCAGAGTTTATGTGGGTTACAAGTCAAGTCAGTAAGCTTTATTTCAGCAACCAGTACCATAAAAGCAGTTAATACAATAAAAAAACTTTAAAAAATGAAAGTAATCAAAGTTATAATTACATAATAGATGCGAAAAAGAATCAAGCCGTAAACCTGGCCCCCTTGATCATAGGGCCAAGATAAACATACAGTTAAAATCAATTAGCGACACCCTAAAAAGTCAAGAAACCCTGAAGAGATGCACAGTATAGTACTATATAACTACAACATGTTTAACTCATCCCCTGTGCATCATATACAATAAAGTAGACCAACAATCATTCCACCCCCCTACCATTACTAGGAATTAACAGCCCTTCTTATTTGCCACATGCAGCCCAAGAATTTAGCAACAGAGCTAGCATAGAACGGACGAGGGTCCGATCTCAGAATTCTGAGAGCCGTGCAGCAGTTACTTGTGTCCAAATGCTTACAAATAGGCTTGATCCATCTTATTCGTGGTTTGTCATACCTTGGACAGACAAATAAAACATGGCTAGAGATTCCACAGTAGCACTGGAAGCAGGGCACGACATTCCATCATTTGAGGCCCAATTAACAGTGAACGATTTCAGGGGCAAAGTGCCAACCCTGAATTGAAAGTATAGTTTTTTGTCCAGCGGAATAGTAGTAATGTCCCAGTAGGATTCAAAATAGCTAGAACATTTAAAATCTACCTAAGCTCTGGACAATGATGAATGTTTAGCTGCTTGAACATCAATCTGAGTGAACCAAGACCAGATTGCCTTTCCAGAGACTATCTCAAAGGGAGAGGATGGCTGGATGCCCTTTCCCAGAGCTCTGTCAACCCCAGGGTAAATAAGGTTTTTTAATTTGCCACAGCCAGACAATGTCATTAAACCTTTCGGAAAATATAATATCCTGCAATGCAGTTGCATAATGAACTAATTCCGGAGTCGACCTGAGCCTCCTCCAGAATAAAAGGGTCTGCAATCCAGCTTTCCTTGCTATCGCTTTCCAACCCATATCAAGAAATAGAGGTATAAGTTGATTGCTTATAGGAAGGTGAACTAATCCCCTCAAGAACTTATTCTTCTTTCTCGTAAGGGCAATTAAATCAGAAAATCCCCAGAGTTCAGAGCCATATAGGGATGAACACAAAGCCTTGACCTCATATCTCAAGAACTGGCACAATCGGTTTGCAGTAGGACTTACAGTGCTCTTTCTTTCTGTACCCAGTAATCTGTCCGTGTTTGAGTGTCATAGTATCAACGTGTGGCTTCCATGACATAGTCAAGGAAAGGATAATACCCAAGTAATTAAAACAATTCACCCTTTCTAATGAGCAATCCCCCAAGAAAATGTTCCCCTTCAAAAGATGTGTGTTGATTAAAGGTCACAAACTTTGTCTTGGCTACATTCATTTTCAAGCCACGTCATGTACAGAAATCTCCAAAGCGGAACATCAATTGCTGCAATCCAGTGGGGGGGTTTGGAGCTCAGCATAGTATCATCTGTGAAAAGTAAAATTGGGGTTTTCTTCCCAGCCAAATTGACAACAAAAGGGTACTATATATTTGAGAAATTGGGAAAACAGAGTAGGGGCCAAGATGCAGCCCTTGAGAACACCTTTATTAATAATAATTCAGTCGGTAAGTTTTCCCTGGCTGCCCCATCTAACTTGCACAAAATTATCTTCATGCAAACGGATTACTAATGCAAGGAGTGTCAGGGGCATGCCGATGTCCCGAAGGACTTGACACAACTTCACATGTGGGACTAAATCAAAAGCGGTTTTAAGGTCGACAAAGGCAACATACGAATAGCCTTTTCTGATAGCTACCATTTTCCAATATAAAAGCAAGAATTGAGCCCAGCTTGGTACAGTGAGAGAATATCATCATTTTCATCCAATCCTGGATTTTTCCCAAGACGACAACAAATCTTTTGAGCACAATCAGAATGATTGGTCTATAGTTGCCAGATGAACATCTATCCCCCTTTTCAGCTCCCATCCAAGAATTGGGAATGGGAGCCCCACGGGCAATAGCATTGGCAAGAATAATAACATTCTTAGACCAATTTACTCTGTCATAAAGAAATATGTCCACAGGTATACCATCTGGGACGGCCACGGATGACTGCATCAAGAAACATCACCAAGATCAAAGAAAATAGATGCCAGTGATGAAGGATCAGTAACAATGGGCTCGTGAAAAGCAGAGACAGAAGGAGGGGTTGTCCTTCAGAAGACACATTAGAAAAATAATCAAACCCTTCAGAAGGAGAAATATAATTAGATAATGGTGAGGCAGACTAGTCACTTCCCTTAGCAACCAGGGACCAAAATTTGGCAGAGTCCTGAGAGTGACAGGTATTCTTGAGATTCTTCCACTTTCTATCATCCCACTCTCTTTTTGCATTGGCCTGGACTACTTTATATTGCTTCCTAGCAGAGGTGATTTGGATCTTATTGCTCCTATTTATAGCCTTGGTCAATAACCCCTGCATGCTTGTCTGCACTTTTTGCTGAACCAGGTTTAGGTCTGGGAGCATGCTTATTAACACCAGGGGCTGAGGTGGTAAAGTAGAACAAAATTTGCTTAAATAAATGATAATGGGTGTGGGGAATCGCTGTAACCACATCCACAATAGAATTTTATTTAATTTTGATAAATAGGACAATAAGTCCTGTGTAATGGCAGACAAGGAGTCAGAGTGCTCCATTACCTGTTTCCACCTTAGACGCCGCTTATGGTTATTGGGCTGTGTACTCCTAATGAGGTATGAAGGTTGAGGATTATTCAATGATTTTGCACAGAAAGAGGTCATGGTAAGACACTGGGGCCCAGATTCTCAAAAAATCACGGAACGAAGCACAGCAGCAAAAATTGTTATGCTACATGACAGGGAGGGAGCAGGAGAGTGCCATATCTTCAGAGATATGGCTCTCTTCCCCTCTCCCTAGTGGCGGCGCAGCTTTTAGCTGCCGTGCACCAGGCACACACCTTAGTGCCATAGTGCTAGGGTGTGTGCCTGAGTCTACCATAAGTTTTGTACAGGAAGGGTGCCCTTCGTGTACAAAATTCTATGACTAGCGAAGTCTAAAACCTGTTCCTACTTCATATGTGTGCTGTACATTGCAGCACACATGCAAAGTTGGAAAAGCAAGGAGAAATTAAAGCATTTCTCCTTTTAACGCATGCTTTTCAGAAGCGTTAATTTTTGGTGCTAAACCTTGTCTATACCTTCTCTTGCACCCTATAATCCCCAAAATTAACAATCATAGTACAAGTTCTTAATACATTAGGATATTTCTGAAATGAGACATGATGAGCACGTGTTATTATCAAGTTCTCTATATTTCCTGGTAGAATATGAGTGCGAATCAAGTCATCCATATACTCAATTGCCGACACGGCCTTCCCTTCCTCCCTTTCTGGTATTCCAACAACCTAAAATTACACCTTCTTAAATGATTTTCTTGATCCTAGAGCTGCTGATTCATAGAGGTAAGTTCTTATTGTAAAGTAGAGTTCATTTTAGCAAGCTCTTTCTAGGTATCCTCAAGATCTGAAATTAAGGTATTCCTTCTGCTAATGTCCCCAAAATTCAATTTTCCTTTCGATCTCTGCCACGCAAACCTCAAAAGTACATGCCAAGGAGTTTTTAAAGATTTTTACCTCCTTCACCTCTGTAAGGATCTGCAACAGTAATGGTTAAATTCTTATTTCAGCTAAGTGTCATTAAACTACCTCAGTCTCCATATGCATTAAAGAGCAAATATTTTTTAGAGGAGGGTTGGCTGCTCCAGCAATTTCTGCATCCGAGGTGTTTCCTGCATTCCCTGGATTTAGAAGAGAGGTTTGGAGCAGATCCAGTTGAATGCAGCTCCTTGAATGCCAATCCCATGGAGTCTTCCAATGAGAGAGTTGTGGGAGACAATGTCGAATGATGCAGAGAGGTCAAGCAGGATGAGGGCGTATGTTTCTCCTTGGTCCAGGATGTTTCAGAGGTTGCCTGTGACTGTGATGAATGCTGTTTTAGTGCTGTGGCTCTTTCTGCATCCTGTTTGGGTGTTGTCTAGCAGGTGGTGACGCTTGTGGTGGGATGATAGAAAATAGCCTTCTCAATCACTTTGGCTGGGTAGGGGAGCACGTATCTGAGCCAGAAGTTGCAGAGTTGGTTCGGGCCCGCTGATAGTTTTCTGAATGGGGTGTTAAATTCTGCATGTTTCCAGACATCCGGGAATGTGGCGGAGGAGATGGTAGTGTTGATGATGTGGGTGAAGGTGGCACTGATAGGTGATGATCCCAGATTGTGGAGGAGGTGGGGGCATGGGTCCATAGGGGTTGGGGCCCTTGAGTGAATAGTCCACATGAGTGCCACTGTGTCATCCCTGATGAGGGTTGCCCATTGGGTCAGGTTGCCATCTTGGTTAGTGGTGATTAGGTTTGTGGTCCGCCTGATGCGGTCAGGTTGGTGTTCAAAGTTGCCATAGATTTTTCTGATTTTGCTGTAAAAAGTCTGACATATCATTGCAAAGTTCTTGTGAGGGGTTGATGGTGTTGATGGCGGCTGCTGGTGAGGTGAACTCCTTGACAAACAAGATTACCTTGTAGCTATTGGAGCTTCTCTTGATGCATTCAGCTAGAGCGATTTTCTTGGTCTCTCTAGTTTTTGGTGGTAGCGTTAGAGTGCAGCCTTGGAAGTGGTTCTGGCGACTGTGTTGTGGCTTGCTCTCTATTTTCTTCCTGTTTGCGATGCCATTTGGTTTTTCAGAGGTCTTCTGTGTACCAGCTGGTCTAATCGTTGGATATTCTTTGTTTGTTGGGTTTGATGGGTGTGCGGGAGTCTGCTAAGTTCTTAAACCAGTTGTTGTTGTAAATGTCAAGGGCGTGTGTGGGGTTGGGTTGCTCCGTGCTCAGGGCTCTGAGCCAATTTGCTTCAGAGATTTTGCTGCAGATGTGGCTTGGTAGGCTGGTGCCCGTGGATGTGTTGACTTGCAGCGTGTCTATTTGGAAGTGGATGATGGAGTGTTCGGTTCACATAGGGAATAAGGGGAAGAGATGGAGTGGCAGGGAATCTCATGGCTGTGCACATGGATTGCTGATGTTTCATATGGAACACAGAACTTGAACTTTTCATGCCTAGTTAACTTCCTATTTTGTAGCATTATTAATGCTTCATTGTTTATACCACCAACCAGCCACCATATTTAACATCGCAGAGGAGTGTTTGTTGGCCTTTTTACTACATTTATGCCAGGATGGGCATTGATCTTGGCACTGTATTTGGAGCTACAGATCCAGTTATTATATAAGGTGAAATTCAGCAGTGCATGGGTTAACAATGGTTATTTGGGGGGAGGGGTTTCAGTTGCAGTTTTATTTTGCCAATATTTTATTAATTTAACGCCTTAACATGTGTGTAACAGCTTCCATGTTATCACATCCTCTCATGTCACCAGTGTCTAAAGTTGTGATGCCATTAAAGTAAAAATTTAACTTATTACACTTACAGGTATATTATTCATCTAATGTATTTCATATTTGGTTTTACTTCTGGCACAGTAATTGTTATAATACTTCATATTTATAAAAACATACAAGGGAAGGATAATAATTTTAATCCTTAATGGGTACATGATAGGTGTCAAGGTTTCAGGTCTTGGAGGTATGTAACTCGAGTACACGTCTTAGCTATTGCATGCTATTATATTTTACACTGGATGCACACTGTGCGTTCACCATCAGAGTTCCTACTATGTAACATGTGTTACAGTGCAGCTGCTAATCCTAGAGGTTACACAAAGTGCTTCCTAGAGGGTAGGTGTTAACATCTTGGTAAAGGTGAGGTAAAAAATTATAGGACTTAATGGCTTGTCATGCCATCAGGGTCAAGGGCTGTGAGATATCATTTCTATGATGTTATTGAGGGTAAAGTGGTGTGTGATGTCCAATCTGTTACTCTGTTGATATTGGAAAAATAGCAATTCTAATGGACAGCAATAAAACTGCTCTTATTTAACAATTTCTTTAACGGTGAAAAGAAAAGAGTTGGAGATACAATCAATTAAACCACAGCATCGCAACAGTTAAAAAATATTTTCTTTTTCACAGTCTGTAAAATACTTGACCGAAAAATCTTTATTTTTCAACATTAAGATAGCATCAAGCATCTGAACTGTTCTGTCTTTCTGAAAAACAATTATGCCTCAATCATGCATAAGGCATGTCCTAAAGTATTCCCTTCCCCCAATGTTTACTGGACTGGCATTAGAAAAGTAACTCTGACACCGCCCCTCCCCCCCAATGTACGCCCAGTCCTCAAAATTTTTTAGATTGGAGTTACAACAGTAAGTTTACACAGACACCATTAATGCCCTTTAATCAAGGTTTGCTGCACTGGAGTTAGAATATGAAATCAAACCCCACATATGAAATGTATGCACTGTATCCAGTGTTCGGTAAACTACAGTTGGAATAGTAAATATGCCTCAATCCAATGTAAGTAATTTTCCTAATGATTATTACACTGAAAATAGAATAGTAAATGTGAACACCCTCCGCAATTCTTGTTTCACAGAACTTAGAAAAATAAATCTGCCCACCCCCAATGTATGCACTTTCATCAATGATTGCTGGAATGGAGCTAGAATACTAAATCTGACCCTTCAATTTATGCATTTTCAACAATGTTTGTTACACTGCAGTTAGACTAGTAAATCAGACTAACACTGTGTGCACTTTCTCCACTATTTATTTGACTGGAATAAGAATAATATATCTTAAACCTCTCAGCCCACCGAATATATCCACTTTTTACAATGTTTACAGGACTGGATCTGGAATAGTGTCAAACCTGATAGCCTTAGGGTGGTCTTCCCCAAACATTTTCCCTACTTGCCTAACATTTTTGCTGAATTCTTTTTGTTGGCTTAGGACTCTTAGTACTTTACCACTGCTAACCAGTGGTGGCTGCTACTAACGGTGGTGGGGGAGCAGGTCACATAAGGGAGAGGGAATTGAATTTAGTTTTTTTTAAATCACTTTCTCCCTGCCAGCCGCCGCCTCTCGGTCCTCTTCGCCCATGTCCTGGACTCCAGAGGCAGGAAGCAGGAAACACACAGGCTCCCAGGCTCCCCTAGCCAATCACGATGCTGCATTACAGCAGCTTTGTGATTGGTCTGAGTGCCATGGTTCGGGGCTCAGAGAGGGACTGGGAGGCTGTGCATGTTCTCCACCCAGGCTGTACAATACATGCTAAGTGCACATGACTGTTTGGCTGGCCCAAGACAGCCGGCCAAACCATCATGTTCACTTAAGAGAGTGCTCACCACTCCTCCTTCTGCTCCTCTGTGACAGCCCAGCCCCTCCCCTAACCAGCTGAGCAATGACTGAAAAATAAAATGATAAAAACAATGCTTTACTATCATTTTATTTTTTCCTTTTTGACCTGCTCACAGAGCAGGAGTGCGATGCTCCTCCGCCTTAGTGGAGGAGTCACCCCTGCTACTAACCAGTGCTAAAGTGCATATGCTCTTTCACCTAAACATGGTTTAATTAATGTATCAACAATTGGCATATTTAATTTTCTTATAATTCCCTAGTACAGTGCACTACATGTGAGCAGGACCTGTACATTAAATGCTACTAGTGGGACTGCAGCATTGCGTGTGCTACCTACTCAAGCAGCTCTTAAACATGTCTCAGGCTTCTTACTGCAGAGCATGTGTATGCAGTTTGCACTGCCATGTCGACTTGGCATTTAAAACCCCTTGTCAAGCCTTCGGCTTCACTTTTATTACACGTGAATCACCCCTAAGGTAGGCCCTAAGAAGCCCACAGGGTAGGGTGCTATGTAACTAAAAGGTAGGACATGTGCTTTTAAAAGTTTTATATGTCCTGGTAGTGAAAACTCCCAAACTTGTTTTTCACTACTGAGAGGCCTACCCCTCTCATAAGTTAACATTGCGGATTCCATATTACAGTTAATAAGCTGTAATTCCTAATTGAGAGAAGGTAGATCCATCATGTTTAGTACCTATGGAATGGTAATGATAAATCTCTTTAATGGTAAAGTTGAATTTGTTGTTACTATTCTGAAAATGCCACTTTCAGCAAATTAGACATTTTCCTGCTCTTAGTTATTTGGTGTCTGCAACCTGTCTCCAGTCACTGGCTGGGCTGGGCGACAGCTGGACTTTGTGTATTCCTTCTAGACAGCCACACAAAAAAGGAAGCGTGGGTGTGACTTCATGCATCTTCCTGGGAGGAAGAGAGGGAGAGCTGGACACGCCTCACACTTACACCTGAATAGACTGTATCCTGTCCACACACAAAGGGCTGCATACCCCCCCTGAAATGAGTCTAGAGCCAGGGCCGGAAGAAAAGACCTCTGTGCACATCAAATACCTTTCTTTGAAGTCACCCCCACTTCAAAGGCACAACTGGGTAGAAGTACTGGACCTCTGACCCTACCATCTCAGGACACTTCTGGACATGAAACCAATCTGCCAAGAAGAAGAACAGATGCCCTTAAGGACTACCACTCTGCTGGGCTGCTGCTCTTGAAGTCTGCTACCTTGCTGTGCTACCCTGTTGCTTGCTTCTTTCTCTGACTGGACCTTTATCACATGAACCCAGAGTGACTCCAAAGGCTAGCTGACTAGCCTCCTGTTTCAAGACTAGGGGACATCAAAGTCTTCCATCCTACTCCTGTGCCTGATCCTTTGGACGTGGTCCAGGTGCTTGCTTCAGTGGAAGCAAAGCATCCTCTCCTGCGACAGCAGAATCGACACCGCTGCTGTGCGAAAACAGAACTGGCACATCGCACTCGGAACCAGCGCATCACCATTGGAATCACCACATCTTAACCACTGCAAAGTCGCCACTGCCGAAAGATGATTGACGCGTCACTTCAACTGTTTGGAGAAACCTAGCGCATCGGCTTTGGAGTCATCTCAGAACCAATGCTTTGTCTTCGAAACCAGTGCATTGCCATCACTGCGTGTAGAAAATTGACGCATCACCTCGACTGTGGGATCGACACAGACACATCGCTCTGCTGGACCCTGCATCTCGCTGTTGCGACCAGGATCAAGGTACTTTTGTTCAGCGGGCCTTGCGTGGTCCCTTTATCCAGCCTGCGCTCTATCGCTGCTGGCCTTAATAGTTGACTTTGCCCTTGTCCAGCGCAACCATAGTACCCCATAGGCACTTATGGCTTCTAAGCGCTATTTTTCCATTTATTCTTTATAAATTCAAATCTTGGCTTCTACTTATTGGATTTTTGTTATTTTGGTCTTGGCTCATTTATTAAATTAATGGCTATTTGCCTAACTTGGTGTGGTATATTTGTGTGTGGTACTTTCACTATTTACTGCTTGATGTGTTGCACAAATACTTTACACATTTCCTCTTAGGTTAAGCCTGACTGCTCAGTGCCAAGCTACCAGTGGGTGAGCACAGGTTCATTTAGGGTGTGTTTGGGACTTACCCTGACTAGGACTGTGGTTCCTGCTTGGACACTGTGCATACCTCTGCCAACCAGAAACCCAGTTTCTAACCAAAAGCATATCTGACCCCCAAATGTATGTATATACCCAAATGTCTGTTAATTGAACTTACAACAGTAAATGTGATTCTCCTCCCTCCCCCACGATATATGTATTTTTGCAGTTTTCTAGAATTGTAGTTATAGTAGGATTTAAATTGATTCTTTTTTATGTTTTAATTTTTTTGGATGGGAGTTCGGTTACAAGTTATTAATATGTTTTTTCTATATCTAGAGAGTGTTTCGTTGTAAAACATATTATAAACAATTTCTTTAATTTTTTTAAATTGTAGTTTGTTTTTCTTAAATTATTTTATAATTTGTGGTGTGTGCCTTACTACTTGGCAAAAATTCATTTTAGTAAATATTTTTAACTGTACTTATGGTTTACTGAATATAAAATAAATGTGTTTCTTTTAAAGTTATTATTAAACATAAATGTTTATACTGTCTTTAATAAATTTAATACACATTCATTATTTTTCATTTTTCATTTGAGAATGATATATTTTTGCACACAATCTAATTTATAATTAAATATTAGAATTTATATTATTTCTTATATATATATATATATATATATATATATATGCAAAAGAAAGAGTTGCCCCTCGTTGGACGTGCACTCGCAGATAGGCATACGCTCACAAGTACAAGCAGTTTCACCAGGTACACAGCCCCTTCATTTCTCGCTGCCCGACGTGTTTCGAGCTTATCCGCCCTTCCTCATGGGCAGCCTGTGTCTCAATAACGGCCAACGAGGCACTGCCAGTAAATCCCCTCTCTTATTTCCACAGTAAAGCATCTCATGGCGATACAAAGCATTATGGGACTGGTAGTGAAAATACAACCCAAGTGGGTCGCCGCCATTAATGAAACTTGACAAAGTTCTCCAAGGGGAAACTCAAGTGTCCAGTGGTACTGCTCGCACCATACCAAAAGCACCTCCTGCTCCGTTCACACTGTTCAAGTAAACAGCAACGGTCCCGCTCAGATCCTGCGGTGGTGCTCGTCCGTGGCCGGGCAGGCCACCTTAAATGCAAAAGAAAGAGTTGCCCCTCGTTGGACGTGCACTCGCAGATAGGCATACGCTCACAAGTACAAGCAGTTTATATATATATATATAATCTACTGGCGGTCGCCAGTAGATAGTTATAGTTAGGACCTATTTTCCATAGGAAATTCACAACATTCTTTTTCCAATAGCTTTGGCACCGGTTGACGAATGTTCGCGAAATTTTCAAAACTCGTGGGGCGCTCCGGTCCGCTCATATCCTGAAAGTTTCGGGGTGATTCGCCAAGCGGGGGCCGAGAAAAAAGGGGGGTCCCAAAACGTGTTTTCTCCATGTTAATTCCCATAGGAAATTTTAGACACGGCTACAGCCAGAACTGCTGAACGGAATTACACCAAATTTGGCAAAAAGGTAGCGCTTGGTTCAGAAAGCGACCTTTTTTTTAAATGGTGTAAATCCGTTCAGTAGTTGCGGAGAAATTAAAAAAATAAGAGTCAAAAAATCAATTTCCCATAGGAAACTTTATGCAAGGCTACAGCTCGAACTGCTGAACGGAATTACACCAAATTTGGCAAAGAGGTAGTTCTTGGTTCAGAAAGAACCCTTTTTGATAAATGGTGTAAATCCGTTCAGTAGTTGCTGAGAAAATCAAAAGTAAAACCAAATATATATCTATGGCAGCGGAGGATCCGCGTACCCTCCCGATCACGAGCTGTATGCTAATTGGCTGTCAACACTCCAAACCAGGAAGTGTTGGCAGCCATCTTGTTCCTCGGTAGAACCAAGGCACAGAAACAAGTGCGCAAAACGCAAAAAGGGGGCAGGGTAGAAACACCCTGACCCCCTAGGCCTGCTTAGGGGGTCCCAAAAAAATTGTTTTTTTTTTAAAATCGGCAGGATGCGCTTAGGATGCGCGGATCCCGCCGTGAAAAAAAGAAAAAAAAACGCGGGCTCCCGCGCTTCGTTGTTATTTGGCCCCCGGGTGGACCAAGTCCTGGGGGCATGCGGGGGTTAATAAAAATAATGAGTGGGGGGGCCTCTAAGGCCCCCCCAAGCCCCGGGGACCGCCACCCCCCGGGGCTTCTTTTTGGTTAATTAAAATTACCTGTGTGGGGGGCTCGAGCCCCCCACACGCCCGAGACCGCCACCTCCCGGGGCACTAAGAAGCTGAATGTGGGGGTCCGTTTCGGAGCCCGGGGACCACCACCTCCCGGGGCTTTGCACATGTTGGGAGGGGCCGCGCGGCCCCCTCCTGGAGCCCTTGATGGCCCTGGGGACCGCCACCCCCCAGGGCCGGCTCCTGCAGTGTCCCGGGTGCTCACCCCGGGACACTGTAGTTTGCTATGGCAGGGCGGGAGCCTCGCGGTTCCCGCCCTGCCATAGCAAACTGCTTTGGTTTTTGGTCTTCCAAAAACCAAAGACGATTGCTTTTCCACACGGGGAGCTGCATCTTAGCAGCTCCCCATGTGGAAAAGCACTGCCGGCTCCCGAGGGACGCGGGGAGCCGGCGGGATCGTGGGGGGATTGGGGACCCCCCCCCACGGTCCCCAACGAGAGGCCAGGCCCCGGGGGATGGGGTCCCCGGGGCTACAAGTGGCCCAGGAGGGGGCCACGTGGCCCCCCTCCCCAAAATTTAAATAAAAAAAAAAAAACAAAGGCCGGCCCCGGGGGATAGGGTCCCCGGGGCCATAAGTGGCCTGAGGAGGGGGGCAACGCAGCCCCCCCTCCAAAAGATTTTTTTTTTTTAAATAAGGCCAAGCCCCAGGGGATGGGGTCCCCGGGGCCGATTAAGGCCTCGGGAGGGGGGCCACGCGGCCCCCTTCCAAATTTTTTGTTTTTTAAAAAAAAATATTAGGGGGCAGGCCCTGGGGGATGGGGTCCCCAGGGACAATAAATTAGAAAAAGAAGGGGGGCCACACAGCCCCCCTCTTAAAAAAGAAATAAAATAAAAGACCGGCATCGCGACGGAGGCCACGCCCCCTCCTTGCAGCACTCTGCAAACGCGCCCCCTGGCGCGTTTACAGATGGGGAACGATTTCCTCTTGAATACTGAGGGTCCCTGGGGGCCAACTAGGCCACCAGGAACCTCCAGTATGCGCCAGGGGGCTGTATTGCAGAGAGGTGTTCTGAGGCCACGCCCCTTTTTACACCTCTCTGCAACGCAGCTCTGTGGCGCTTAATGGAGGGAGCTGGTGGGCTAGTTGCACCCCAGGGACCCTCAGGATTGAAGGGGAGTTAATCCCCCAACTTAAAACGCGCCACGGGGCACGTTTGCACAGTGGTGAAGGGAGTGGGCGGGGTCTGAGGTGACATGTGTGCAAACATGCCCTGTGGCGTGTTTTAAGTTGGGGGATTAAGTCCCCTTGAATCCTGAGGGTTCCTGGGGTCCAACTAGCCCACCAGGTACCTCCAGTAAGCGCCACAGAGCTGCGTTGCAGAGAGGTGTAAAAAGGGGTGTGGCCTCGGACCACCTCTCTGCAACGCAGGCCGATGGCGCTTAGTGGAAGTACCTGGTGGGCTAGTTGGGCCCCAGGGACCCTCAGGATTCAAGTTGACCTAATACCCCAACTTAAATCGCGCCACAGGGCGCGTTTGCACAGTGGTGAAGGGAGGGGGCGGGGCCTCAGGTGACATGTGCGCAAACACGCCCTGTGCGCGTTTTAAGCTGGGGAATTAATTCCCCTTCAAAACTGAGGGTCCCTGGGGGCGAATTAGCCCACCAGGTACCTTCAGTAAGCACAACAGAGTTGTGTTGCAGAGAGGTGAAAAAAGGTGCGTGGCCTCGGAACGCCTCTCTGCAACTCAGCTCTGTGGTCCTAACTGTAGGTACCTAGGGGGCTAGTTGGGCCCCCGGGACCCTCAGGATTCAAGGGGACTGAATCCCGCAACTTAAAACGTGCCACGGGGCGCGTTTGCACACATGTCACCACAGGCCCCCCCTCCCTTCACCACTGTGCAAACGCGCCCTGTAGCGCGTTTTAAGAGGTAGTTTTAATCACCCTGCCCTATTATGTACTAGGGACTTACAGAGGAGGTCATGCTAATCACAGGGGTACCCCAACGCATAGTGTTCCCTAGTGTATGTAGGTGTTTTCACTGTATTCTAAGTGTCTTTTTGCATAGCACTGGCTCTGGTTAGTCAGAGTCAGTTACCACCAGTACCCGTCTGAAAAGTTGTGGGCACAGGATGATTTTGCAACAAGGCCTCTTTCTGCTCCTCTGTTGGTTCTTTCTGCACATCTTTTGCTTCTTCCTGCACTTTTCTTCGTCTTTGTGGACTTCTGTTGCTTCTTTCTGCATTTCTTTTGCTTCTTTCTGTGTGTTTTTTCTTCTTTCTACACATGTCCTACCTCTGTAGGCATAGTTAGAAACTAGCATTTAAAAAACCTTTGAAATTCACTGAAAAAACCATAGGTTTCAGGCACGTTATAGTTAGAAATTAGCATTTAAAAAACCTTTGAAATTCACTGAAAAAACAATAGGTTTCAGGCACGTTATAGTTAGAAATTAGCATTTAAAAAACCTTAGAAATTCACTGAAAAAACCATAGGTTTTAGGGAAAGTTATAGTTAGTTGGACATTGCACTCGTACAAAACCCGTGAAATTCCCCCGTTATAGTTAGTTCAGCTAACTATAACTCACGCCCCCGCAATGCACTGCTGATGATGTCACATATTACATCACTCATGACATGGTCAGTGATATCACTGATGACATCACTGATGACATCATCCATGTGATAATTTGCTGCATCTTCTCACACCCTAATATAACTTTTGATACACCCACTCTAAATTACAGACTGCCATTCGCAAAACCATACACACTCCAATACCAATAACTACATACCCACTCACTGATTCTTAGGTCTACACACACACATCTACTCACTCACCCGTACAGTCACTCATACTTACAGTCACTCAGTACAGGACTATCATATGCACTCATACACCTATATAAACACTCACACAGCGCCACTCATCCATAGAGGTACGCACACACCTAGTCAGTCATGCAAAAAATTAATCACACACCCATTTACTCACCTATACAGTTATACACACACCAGCTCACTTACTCATACAAATACTAGCACATTCTTATACTCTTATACAATAACTGATACAAGCACACACGCATCCATACAGCCACTCTCACAATCACACACTCTCACTTATTGCCTTTTAAATACTCTAACACACATATATACTGCCTTTTACATATGTAGTTACTCGCACATGTACCACTGAGATATACATTCACTCACTAACACACCCATACACACACTCACCCACCCAAGCAGTCCATCACAGATGCACTCTTCAAATCATGCACCCAGTGAATCACCCACTCACACATCTATGTACAGAGTCACACACACCCCACCCACACAAACACTCAGGCACCCATACAGATACTCAGAGAACCAATCAATAACCCATATAGACACTCATGTAGCTATTCACAAATCCATGCATCCACTTACACACCAACAGACGGATACAGACATTCACACAGTTTAGTCACTAACCCATGCATTCAGAAAGATACGTTTAATCACTCACTTGTAGAGTCAGTCAGGTACCTACTAAATCATCCATTCAGACACTTATACACCCACTCATTCTTCAATACGCCTTTCCCTATATATATTAAACATATTTAAACTTTACAGAAACACACAGTCACTGGATGATGTCATCAGTGATGTCACTGACCATGTCATGAGTGATGTAATATGTGACGTCATCAGCAGTGCATTGCGGGGGCGCGAGTTATAGTTAGCTGAACTTACTATAACGAGGGAATTTCTATGGTTTTGTACGAGTGAAATGTCCAACTAACTATAACTGTCCCTAAAACCTATGTTTTTTTCAGTGAATATATATATATTCACACCAAATTGTCCCAAGACGAAGATGCACTCGATGGCATTGCTGCAATTGTTTCAGCCCTGAGCGAGGTAATTCCTGCTGATCGAGTGCGTCTTCGTCTTTGGACAATTTGGTGTGAATATTTAACCGCATGTCCAGCCATGAAGACTGCACCACCGCGTTAATGTTAGCGGTTCTTACAGGCTTAGAAAAAGATTAGAGCCGGATAACGGAATGGCAGGCTCAGGGATTTACTTTTGATCTTAACAACTGTAGCAAGGCAGCCCACTGGAGGGCAAAGAATGATTAATGATGGCATTGTTTCACCCACTGGAGGGGAAGATTGATGTATTCAGACCACAAAACCCAGAATGCAATTGAAATGTGCGATAGAGTGACTCACCTGAGAGCAATTAATTGAAATGTATTAATGAGTCATGGTCGGATGCAGTATTGTTTCACTGCCACACAAGCCTGTAATCAAGGACTAAAAAGTCTGAAACGCGTTAGGCATTGCTGCAATTGTTTCAGCCCTGAGCAAGGTAATTTCTGCTGATCGAGTGCGTCTTCGTCTTGGGACAATTTGGTGTGAATATATATATATATATATATATATATATATATTATCTACTGGCGGTCGCCAGTAGATAGTTATAGTTAGGACCTATTTTCCATAGGAAATCCGCAACATTCTATTTGAAATAACTCTTGCGTCAATTGAGGAATCTTCGCGAAATTTTCAAACTTTATGGCCCGCTCCGCTCCGCTCCTACCCTAAAAGTTTTGGGGTGATTCGTCAAGCGGGGGCCGAGAAAAAAGGGGGGTCCCAAAACGTGTTTTCCCCATTCATTTTCCAATAGGAAACTTTAGCCACGGCTACAGCCCGAACTGCTGAACGGAATTACACAAAATTTGGCAAAGAGGTAGTTCTTGGTTCAGAAAGATCCCTTTTTGTTAAATGGTGTAAATCCGTTCAGTAGTTGCGGAGAAATTAAAAAAATAAGAGTCAAAAAATCAATTTCCCATAGGAAACTTTATGCAAGGCTACAGCCCGAACTGCTGAACGGAATTACACCAAATTTGGCAAAGAGGTAGTTCTTGGTTCAGAAAGAACCCTTTTTGTTAAATGGTGTAAATCCGTTCAGTAGATGCTGAGAAAATCAAAAGTAAAAACACATATATATCTGGGCGTAGCCTAACCACACATGTCATCGTGAGATCAGATTGGCTGTCAGCACTTCATCCTGGAATTGCTGGCAGCCATCTTGGGACCAATATAAATGATAGTACCCCATTGAAATGCATTGTAGTGAATCGAAGATTTTGAGGGTTACCAAAAGGAGAACTATAAAGGGTGATAACAGACTTTAGTTACATTAGAATTCATTTGTTGATGGTACCATACTAATTTTAGGAATTGTGGTGTGTTCTAAGGTGATTTTACCCTGTGAAAAACCTTCTGCTGGGATATCATGAATCATGTTTGAGAGAAAACTATTTTCACATGCTTGTCCCATACAGTTTTGGAAGGTGCTCCAGAAGCTAAAATGAGAGCATATTTTCTGTAAATTCACATTATCTTTCTCAGTCATGTGAGAATGAAGTCTGACATTCTCAGTAAAACATGTACATCCAACAATGGCAGACACTGTCAGTTGATTCCTTTGTGTTCTACTGCAGCTTCCCAGAGTGTTCTAAAGAACAACTAGAGTGCTAACAGCCTTACTTATGACAAAAGTATGGCACACCTGAAGCCATCTTGATTGGAATAAACTGGTAACACTTAAAACATTTAATTTAAAAAGGAACAAAATGATGGGGTTCATTTTGTCATAGAAATTATGGTTAGTGCTGTAGAAAGAAAAATTAGGACATGTTTCAAGTGTGATCTCAAATATCTTCCTGTTATATTTCAACAGGAGCAGCCTGTCAGTTGATGCCTTTGTGTTCTACTGCAGCTTCCCAGAGTGTTCTAAAGAACAACTAGAGCGCTAACAGTCTTACTTATGACAAAAGTATGGCACACCTGAAGCCATCTTGATTGGAATAAACTGGTAACACTTAAAACATTTAATTTAAAAAGGAACAAAATGAGGGGGTTCATTTTGCCATAGAAATTATGGTTAGTGCTGTAGAAAGAAAAATTAGGACATGTTTTAAGTGAGATCTCAAATATCTTCCTGTTATATTTCAACAGGAGCAGCCTGTCAGTTGATGCCTTTGTGTTCTACTGCAGCTTCCCAGAGTGTTCTAAAGAACAACTAGAGTGCTAACAGCCTTACTTATGACAAAAGTATGGCACACCTGAAGCCATCTTGATTGGAATAAACTGGTAACACTTAAAACATTTAATTTAAAAGGAACAAAATGAGGGGTTCATTTTGTCATAGAAATTATGGTTAGTGCTGTAGAAAGAAAAATTAGGACATGTTTTAAGTGAGATCTCAAATATCTTCCTGTTATATTTCAACAGGAGCAGCCTGTCAGTTGATGCCTTTGTGTTCTACTGCAGCTTCCCAGAGTGTTCTAAAGAACAACTAGAGTGCTAACAGCCTTACTTATGACAAAAGTATGGCACACCTGAAGCCATCTTGATTGGAATAAACTGGTAACACTTAAAACATTTAATTTAAAAAGGAACAAAATGAGGGGGTTCATTTTGACATAGAAATTATGGTTAGTGCTGCAAAAAGAAAATTTAGGGCATGTTTTAAGTGAGATCTCAAATCCTCTTCTATTTCATTAGAAAATTCTGACATGCAGACTGAAACAATCACTTTCAATACCAGCAGTAGACTTCCAGTTAACTCCCTGGTGAGCAGTAGCTTTACTACAGTTATCTAATGAACAACTAGAGTGCTAACATTCTGAATTTATGGCAAATGTGTGACACATCTGAATGCCTTCTTGATGGAATCAAAGTAAAAAACTGAAAGCATTTCCTACTGAGGAGACTGTAGTAAATGAGGAAGTTTGGAAACTTCATAACAAATAAGTCTCCCAAGATGGCCACCAGAGAAAAAAGAGCCCAAATGTAGCCCAGAGGTAGCCCACGTATAGCCCAATGACAGAAGTGTGCAAAACACGTTTTATTTTTGTTTTTTGCAGTTTTATATAGTGCAGACTGGTCAGGTATTGGAGTGCTTTACATGAGCATTGGTTACATCACACAAGGACAAATTCATGTTGGTTGACCCCTACACTACCCAAACACCACTGCACTACCCTAAACCCTAAAACACTACCCCAGCACGACCCCCTTCACTACCCAAACACAACTGCACTACCCTAAACTCAAAAACACTACCCCCAGCACGACCCCCTACACTACCCAAACACCACTGCACTACCCTAAACCCTAAATCTACCCCCTACACTACACAAATACCACTGCACTACCCTAAACCCTAAAACACTAGAACCCAGCACGACCCCTACAGTACACAAACACCACTGCACTGCCCTAAACCCTAAAACACTACCCCTACACTACACAAACACCATTGCACTACCCTAAACCCTAAAACACTACCCCAGCATGACCCCCTACACTACACAAACACCACTGCACTACCCTAAAACACTACCCCAGCACGACCCCCTACACTACCCAAACACCACTGCACTACCCTAAAACACTACCCCCAGCACGACTCCCTACACTACACAAACACCACTGGACTACCCTAAACCCTAAAACACTACCCCCAGCACGACTCCCTACACTACCTAAACACCACTGCACTACACTAAACCCTAAATCTACCCCCAGCATGACCTCCCACACTACACAAACACCACTGCACTACCCTAAACCCTAAAACACTACCCCCAGCATGACCCCCTACACTACCCAAACACCACTTCACTACCCTAAACCCTAAAACACTAACCCCAGCATGACCCCCTACACTACCCCTCGCTGCCCCATTTGCGTTGTGCTTGTAATTTTGTCTGTTTTCTCCCCCATTTTCCTTTCTGTGCCCCTCGCTGCCCCATTTGCGTTGTGCTTGTAATTTTGTCTGTTTTCTCCCCCATTTTCCTTTCTGTGCCCCTCGCTGCCCCATTTGCGTTGTGCTTGTAATTTTGTCTGTTTTCTCCCCCATTTTCCTTTCTGTGCCCCTCGCTGCCCCATTTGCGTTGTGCTTGTAATTTTGTCTGTTTTCTCCCCCATTTTCCTTTCTGTGCCCCTCGCTGCCCCATTTGCGTTGTGCCCATATTTTTGTCTGTTTTCTCTCCCCTTGTACTTTGTGCCCCCGCTGCCTCTCGCCATTCCCGCTGCTGCGTCCCTGCGGCCCCGCCCCCCTGACTGCCCATTCGCTGCCCCTGCCTCCCGCCTCCCAGCTGCTCCTCCCTCCCAGCTCCCCATAAATGGCGGCCGCTGCGCGTCCGCGCCGCTGGCGCGCCGAAGGCGCGCCTAAGGCAAGCCCGTCTGCGCCCGTCCGCGACTGGACCGCGCCCAGCGCCAGAACCCCTGGATCCCACCGATGCAACACCACTCGACGGACCTACGACGCCGCCACCCTCACCGCACTCAATGCCGGCCGGAACCCTGCCTGCTACCGAGCCTCACCGAGACGCACCCACGGACCCTTCACCTGCCAAACCTGCCGATTCACCTGCCCCCGGACGTGCACCACCTCCGCCAAGTCGAGCACCAGCAGCAACCACCTGAAATGCATCCTGTTGAACACCCGCTCCGTCCACAGGCACGCCGTGGAACTCTGGGACCTGCTCGACGCAACAGCACCGGACATCGCCTTCCTCACCGGAAACCTGGATGAACGCCTCCTCAGCGCCCGACATCGCCATAGCCATCCCGGACGGATACAAGATCACCCGGAGGGACCGCGTCAACCAGACGGGAGGAGGCATCGCCATCGTACACAAGAACACCATCCGCATCTCGACTAACTCCGACAGAGACCTTCACCGCCGCCGAACACCTACACTTCCAGATACACACTGACCCCAAGACCACCCTCCGAGGCACCCTCATCTACAGACCCCCGGGACCACGCACACTATTCAGCGAAGACATCGCAGACTTCATCAGCCCGCACGCCATGCCCTCCGCCGACTACATCCTCCTAGGGGACCTCAACTTCCACCTGGAGAACAACAACAACAGAAACACCACCGCCCTGCTGGACAACCTCGCCAACCTCGGACTCAAGCAACTGGTGAACACGCCCACCCACTACGCCGGCCACACGCTTGACCCGTCTTCTCTTCCAGCAAGCACATCTCCTTCAGCCACGCCACCGGACTCCACTGGACCGACCACAGCTGCGTCCACTTCAGCTTCAGAAAGACTGCGACCCACCACCACCCGCAACAGGCTCCCCGCCGGAGCTGGAGCAAGATCACCGCCGAGCAGCTCACCGCCTCCCTCAGCCAGAACACACCCACCAACACAACGGACCCAAACGAAGCAGCCAGCAACCTCGCCAAGTGGCTGACCGCCTGCGCCGACGACCTCGCACCACTAAAAAGCCCTCCCAGCAGACCCGGAAGCAAGAAAACCCCTTGGTTCACCAACGAACTCAAGGAATCCAAGAAGAACTGCCGCACTCTCGAGAAAACCTGGCGACTCGACCAGACCACAGACAACAGGACCGCCCTCAAGCACGCCACCCGTAAACACCACCAGATGATCCGTGCCACCAAGAAGTCGGCACTCAAAGAGCGACTGGACAACAACGCCCACGACAGCAAGGAACTTTTCAGCATCGTCAAAGAGTTCTCCAACCCCGGCGCCGGAAACAACGACATCACCCCCTCGCAAGACCTCTGCAACTCACTCGCCGCGTTCTTCCACCGCAAGATCACCGACATACATAACAGCTTCGACGCACAAACCACGCACCCTACCGCCGAACCAACGCCCGCCACCACCACCCTCTGCAACTGGACCCCGATCAGCACCGAAGACACCACCCGCACAATGAACTCCATCCACTCCGGATCACCAACCGACCCTGCCCACACCACGTCTTCAACAAAGCCGACGCCACCATCGCACCCCATCTCCGGGACATCATCAACTCCTCCTTCCACACCGCCACCTTCCCGGAGAGCTGGAAGCACGCCGAGCTTACCGCCCTCCTGAAGAAACCAACGGCGGACCCCACCGACCTCAAGAACTACCGTCCCATCTCGCTCCTTCCGTTTCCGGCCAAAGTCATCGAGAAGACCGTCAACAGACAGCTTGCCGCCTTCCTCGAGACGAACGGATCCCTCGACCCCTCGCAGTCCGGGTTTCGGGCCAACCACAGCACCGAGACCGCCCTTATCGCAGCCACCGACGACATCAGAACCCTAACCGACAACGGGGAAACAGCAGCCCTCATCCTCTTGGACCTCTCCGCGGCGTTCGACACCGTCTGCCACCGCACCCTAGTGAAGCGCCTCAGCAACATCGGAATCCGAGAGAAAGCACTGGAATGGATCATCTCGTTCCTCGCCGGAAGAACCCAGAGAGTCCGCCTCCCCCCGTTCAGATCCGAGGCCACCGAAGTCATCTGCGGCGTTCCACAAGGATCTTCACTCAGTCCAACCCTCTTCAACGTCTACATGAGCCCCCTCGCAGCCATCGCACGCCAACACAACCTCAACATCATCTCCTACGCCGACGACACCCAGCTGTTCCTCTCCCTCACCAACGACCCCACCACCGCCAGAGCCAACCTACACGACGGGATGAGAGACGTCGCCGACTGGATGAGGAACAGCCGCCTTAAACTGAACTCAGACAAGACGGAAGTCCTCATCCTGGGCTCATCACCCTCCGCCTGGGACGACTCCTGGTGGCCCCCGGCCCTGGGCACCGCGCCCAAGCCAACGGACCACGCACGCAACCTGGGCTTCATCCTGGACTCCTCCCTGTCAATGACCAGACAAGTCAACGCCGTCTCATCTTCGTGCTTCAACACCCTGCGCATGCTCCGCAAGATCTTCAGATGGATCCCCACTGAAACCAGGAAGACCGTCACCCAGGCACTCGTCACCAGCCGACTGGACTATGGGAACACCCTCTACGCCGGAACCACAGCCAAACTTCAAAAAAGACTCCAGCGCATCCAGAACGCCTCCGCACGACTCATCCTGGACATCCCCCGACACAGCCACATCACCGGACACCTGAAAGACCTGCACTGGCTCCCCGTCAGCAAGAGAATCACGTTCAGACTCCTCACCCACGCACACAAGGCCCTCCACGACCTGGGCCCAAAGTACCTCAACGACCGCATGACCTTCTACACGCCCACCCGCCAGCTACGATCAACCAGCCACGCCCTCGCCACCGTACCACGCATCCGCAGAACCACCGCCGGAGGAAGATCCTTCTCCTACCTGGCAGCCAAGACCTGGAACTCCCTCCCCACTCACCTTTGGCGAACCCAGGACCATCTCTCCTTCAGGAAGCAGCTCAAGACCTGGCTGTTCGAGCAATAACTTACCCCCTCCCCCAGCGCCTTGAGACCCTCCCGGGTGAGTAGCGCGCTCTATAAATGCCGTGATTGATTGATTGATTGATTGACCCAAACACCACTGCACTACCCTATACCCTAAAACATGACCCTGTACATTACACAAACACAACTGCACTACCCTAAACCCTACAACACTACCCACAGCATGACCCCCTACAATACACAAACACCACTGCACTACCCTAAACCCTAAAACACTACCCCTACACTACACAAACACCACTGCCCTACCCTAAACCCTAAAACACAACCCCCAGCATGACCCCCTACACTACACAAACACCACTGCACTACCCTAAACCCCCTACACTATACAAACACCACTGCATTACTCTAAACCCTAAAACACTACCCCAGCACGACCCCCTCACAACACAAACACCACTGCACTACCCTAAACCTAAATCGACCCCAGCACGACCCCTACACTACCCAAACACCACTGCCATACCCTAAACCTAAAACACTACCCCCAGCATGAACCCCTACACTACCCAAACACCACTGCACTACCCTAAACCTTAAAACACGACCCCAGCACTACCCCTACACTACACAAACACCACTGCACTACCCTAAACCCTAAAACACTACCCCAGCACTACCCCTACACTACCCAAACACCACTGCACTAACATAAACCCTAAAACACTACCCCCAGCACAACCCCCTACACTACACAAACACCACTGCACTACCTAAACCCTAAAACACTACCCCCAGCACGACTCCCTACACTACCCAAACACCACTGCACTACCCTAAACCCTAAATCTACCCCCAGCACGACCCCCTACACTACCCAAACACCACTGCACTACCCTAAACCATAAAACACTACCCCCATGCATGACCCCTACACTACACAAACACCACTGCACTACCTAAACCTAAAACACTACCACCAGCATGACCCCTACACTACACAAACACCACTGCACTACCCTAAACCTAAAACACTAACCCAGTACGACCCCTTACACTACCCATACACCACTGCACTACCCTAAAGCCTAAAACACTACCCCCAGCACGACCCCCTACACTACTGCACTACCCTAAACCCTAAAACACTACCCCCAGCGCGACCCCATACACTACCCAAACACCACTGCACTACCCTAAACCCTAAAACACTACCCCCAGCACGACCCCTACACCACCCAAACACCACTGCACTACCCTAAACCCTAGAAAAGAAACCCCCACCCCATGCCCAATCCCCCTTACCTCTCACTCCTCGTGGTTCCTCTCTCCTCGTGGTTCCTGCTTCACGTCGTCTCTGAGGGGCGGTGCATGTCATTGTGAGGAAACGGAACAGCCTCTGTTTCCTTACAACGACATGGATCGTCTACATGTTTTTAGACGCATGGTCATTTACCATACATACCTTTACAACAAAATTCGTTGTAAAGGCATGCGTGGTAAATGACCATGCGTTCTAAAAATGCGTAGTAATGACTTCGTGATGTACAACGCATGCGTGGTAATGCATGCATTGTAATGAGTATCGCAAAGTAAAAAAGTTGTTGTAACGGCTGTTTACCAATCGAAGCTGGCCCCTGTTCTTCAGTGAGACGTTTATTTGATTAATTAGGAGGAAGGAATGTGTTTTTTTACCGAAAAGTGCATTCCCGGCTGTTGTATTGTGAAAGTGTCCGCGTGGCCTGGTTTCACTTCCGGTGAGAGAGTGGAAGAGTCTGTTTGGATCTAAAGTAGTTCTGTTGTTGGACGGGGCCGGCGCGACATGTCATCAGAAAACATAGCTAATGGAAAGCGTCCTCCCTGAAGTGTGGAGCAGTGCCATGAGAGGTCAACGAGTGTGCGTCCCACCGCAGTATGACCGTACCGCGTGACCCATGTGCCACCTCCAGGGTACGGGAGGCAGAAGCGGCATCGCAGGTCCTCTTGAAGACCGTTGTAGCACTAATTCTACATTTTGGTACTAGGGCATTTTAACTTCGTTGTTACTGCCAGATACAAAGAGAAGATCCTGTGTTATTCAGTGCCCTCGTTACCTTTTTTGTGGGTTGTGGTGCTTGTCACTTCGCTGCCCCGCCGGTGCACACGACTGGGCACCTCACCTCGTGTGCCATCTGCAGGGCCTCTGCCCTCGGATCACTGGTTTCGGTTTCTGGAGTGGCAACATAAACAGTTGCTCCCAAAGGACTAGCCTGAACACTTAGGTGAATATCCCCTGCACCAGCATTCCACGGAAATTCTTTCCTAGCTCTCCCACGTCAACGAGGACGTCATAATAGCATGGCTGACGTCATCGGAGCCATAAGAGAACCTCGTTGGCGTGCTGACGTCAGTTCCACCCATTTTTTCCGTGCCACCGAGGCAAACAGGGGACCGAGACATTTTCACATGTATACATAGTATAATAAATATATATATATTCACTGAAAAAACCATAGGTTTCAGGCACGTTATAGTTAGAAATTAGCATTTAAAAAAACCTTAGAAATTCACTGAAAAAACCATAGGTTTCAGGCACGTTATAGTTAGAAATTAGCATTTAAAAAACCTTAGAAATTCACTGAAAAAACCATAGGTTTCAGGGGCGTTATAGTTAGTTGGACATTTCACTCGTACAAAACCATAGAAATTCCCCCGTTATAGTTAGTTCAGCTAACTATAACTCGTAGCATCCGCAATGCACTGCTGATGACGTCACATATTACATCACTCATGACATCACTAATGACATCTCAAATGACATCACTGATGACATCACTGATGACATCATACAGTGAATGTGTGTTTTTCTGAAAATTAAATATGTTTTATATATGTATATCTCAAGGTCGATGGAAGAATAAATGGGTATATAAGTGTCTAAATGGATGATTTTGTTTTGTAAAATTGATTGTATAACTGACTAAGTGTATCTTAGTGAATACATGGGTTAGTGAGTAATGTTTAAATATGAAAATATCTGTAACAGTCTCTCACTTTGTGTATAAGTGGCTGCATGGGTTGGTGAGTAGCTACATGAGTGTCTATATGGGTTATTAGTTGGTTTTTGAGTATCAGTATGAGTGTCTGAGTGTCTGTATGGTTCGGTGGGGGTATTACTTAGTGCATAGATGCATGAATGAGTGACTCACTGTTTGTATGTGTTAAAGACAGCATGTGTGCAGGACTGTATAGGTGGATGAGTATGTGTATGGGTATGTTAGTGAGTGAATGACTGTCTCAATAGTGTCTTTATGAGTAACTACATATGTTTTAAACTAGTATATGTGAGTATTGGTGTATATAAGTGAGTATATGTGAGAGTGAGAGATTGGAAGAGTTCCTGTACAAATACGTAGGTGTTTCTATAAGTGATTGTTTAAGAGAGTAAGTATGTGTAAGTTTCTGTAGAAGTAAGTGTGGTAGTGTGTGTATAACTGTATATGCAAGTAAATGAATGTTTGATACTTTGTTTGCATGTGTGACTATGTGTGTGAGTAACTCTATGGATGAGTGGTGGTGTGTAACAGGATGTATAGGTGTATGAGTACATATGATGAGTGAGTACATGTATGAGTGACTGTATAGGGACTGTTGGTGAATGAGTGGATGTGTGTGTAGATCTTGGAATTACTGAATAGGTGTGTTGTAACTGGTATTGGTATGTCCATTGTTTTGAAAATGTTAGTTTGTATTTTTGAGTGTGTGTATCAAAGGTTATATTAGGGTGAGAGGAGGTCTGCCACTCTATCACAAGGATGATGTCATCAGTGATGTCATCAGTGATGTCATTTGAGATGTCATCAGTGATGTCATGAGTGATGTCACTGACCATGTCATGAGTGATGTAATATGTGACGTCATCAGCAGTGCATTGCGGGCGCGCGAGTTATAGTTAGCTGAACTAACTATAACGGGGGAATTTCTATGGTTTTGTACGAGTGAAATGTCCAACTAACTATAACGCCCTGAAACCTATGGTTTTTCAGTGAATATATATATATATATATATTCACTGAAAAAACCATAGGTTTAGGGACAGTTATAGTTAGTTGGACATTTCACTCGTACAAAACCATAGAAATTCCCCCGTTATAGTTAGTTCAGCTAACTATAACTCGCGCCCCGCATGCACTGCTGATGACGTCACATATTACATCACTCATGACATGGTCAGTGACATCACTGATGACATCACTGATGACATCTCAAATGACATCACTGATGACATCACTGATGACATCATCCAGTGACTGTGTGTTTCTGTAAAGTTTAAATATGTTTAATATATATAGGGAAAGGCGTATTGAAGAATGAGTGGGTGTATAAGTGTCTGAATGGATGATTTAGTACGTGAGTGACTGACTCTACAAGTGAGTGATTAAATGTATCTTACTGAATGCATGGGTTAGTGACTAAACTGTGTGAATGTCTGTATCCGTCTGTCTGTTGGTTTGTAAGCGGCTGCATGAGCTTTCTGAATAGCTACATGAGTGTCTACATGGGTTATTGATTGATTGTCTGAGTATCTGTATGGGTGCCTGAGTGTTTGTGTGGGTGGGGTGTGTGTAACTCTGTGCATAGATGTGTGAGTTGGTGATTCACTGGGTGCATGGTTTCAAGAGTGCATCTGTGATGGACTGTATGGGTGGGTGAGTGTGTGTATGGGTGTGTTAGTGATTGAATGTATATCTCAGTGGTACATGTGTGAGTAACTACATATGTGAAAGGCAGTATATATGTGTGTTGGAGTATATAAATGGCTATAAGTGAGAGTGTGTGATTGTGAGAGTGGCTGTATGGATGAGTGTGTACTTGTATCAGTGATTGTATAAGAGCGTAAGAATGTGCTAGTATTTGTATGAGTAAGTGAGCTGGTGTGTGTATAACTGTATAGGTGAGTAAATGGGTGTGTGATTAAGTTTTTGCATGACTGACTAGGTGTGTGAGTACCTCTATGGATGAGTGGCGGTGTGTGAGTGTTTATATAGGTGTATGAGTGCATATGATAGTCCTGTACTGAGTGACTAAGTATGAGTGACTGTACGGGTGAGTGAGTGGATGTGTGTGTAGACCTAAGAATCAGTGAGTGGGTATGTAGTTTTTGGTGTTGGAGTGTCTATGGTTTTGAGAATGGCAGTCTGTAATTTAGAGTGGGTGTATCAAAAGTTATATTAGGGTGTGAGAAGATGCATGAAATTATCACATGGATGATGTCATCAGTGATGTCATTTGAGATGTCATCAGTGATGTCATCAGTGATGTCACTGACCATGTCATGAGTGATGTAATATGTGACGTCATCTGCAGTGCATTGCGGGGCGCGAGTTATAGTTAGCTGAACTAACTATAACGGGGGAATTTCTATGGTTTTGTACGAGTGAAATGTCCAACTACCGATAACTGTCCCTAAAACCTATGGTTTTTCAGTGAATTTCAAAGGTTTTTTAAATGCTAATTTCTAACTATAACGTGTCTGAAACCTATGGTTTTTCAGTGAATTTCAAAGGTTTTTTAAATGCTAATTTCTAACTATAACGTGCCTAAAACCTATGATTTTGTAAGTGAATTTCAAAGGTTTTTTTAAATGCTAGTTTCTAACTATGCCTACAGAGGTAGGACATGTGAAGAAAGAAGAAAAAACGCACAGAAAGAAGCAAAAGATGTGCAGAAAGAACCAACAGAGGAGCAGAAAGAGGCCTTGGTGCAAAATCATCCTGTGCCCACAACTTTTTCAGACGGGTACTGGTGGTAACTGACTGACTAACCAGAGCCAGTGCTATGCTAAAAGACACTTAGAATACAGTGAAAACACCTACATACACTAGGGAACACTATGCGTTGGGGTACCCCTGTGATTAGCATGACCTCCTCTGCAAGTCCCTAGTACATAATAGGGCAGGGGGATTAAAACTACCTCTTAATACGCGCTACAGGGCGCGTTTGCACAGTGGTGAAGGGAGGGGGCCTGAGGTGACATGTGTGCAAACGCACCCCGTGGCGCGTTTTAAGTTGCAGGATTAAGTCCCCTTGAATTCTGAGGGTCCCTGGGGCCCAACTAGCCCCCAGGTACCTACAGTTAGGACCACAGAGCTGAGTTGCAGAGAAGCGTTCCGAGGCCACGCACCTTTTTTCACCTCTCTGCAACGCAACTCTGTTGTGCTTACTGAAGGTACCTGGTGGGCTAGTTGGCCCCCAGGGTCCCTCAGGATTCAAAGGGAATTAATTCCCCAACTTAAAACGCACCACAGGGCGTGTTTGCGCACATGTCACCTGAGGCCCCGCCCCCTCCCTTCACCACTGTGCATACGCGCCCCGTGGTGCGTTTTAAGTTGGGGGATTAGGTCACCTTGAATCCTGAGGGTCCCTGCGGCCCAACTAGCCCACTAGGTACTTCCAGTAAGCACCACAGGCCTGCGTTGCAACACCTGTAACAAATTGTGCAGTTGTGTTTAGGTAGTGAAGAGAGTTGTGCTGGGGGTAGTGTTTTAGGGTTTGGGGTAGTGCAGTGGTGATTGTGTAGTGTAGGGGGTCATGCTGGGGGTAGATTTAGGGTTTAGGGTAGTGCAGTGGTGTTTGGGTAGTGTAGGGAGTCGTGCTGGGGGAGTGTTTTAGGGTTTAGGGTAGTGCAGTGGTGTTTGGGTAGTGTAGGGGTCGTGCTGGGGGTAGTGTTTTAGGGTTTAGGGTAGTGCAGTGGTGTTTGGGTAGTGTAGGGGGTCATGCTGGGGGTAGTGTTTTAGGGTAGTACAGTGGTGTTTGGGTAGTGTAGGGGGTACTGCTGGGGGTAGTGTTTTAGGGTTTAGGTTAGTGCAGTGGTGTTTGAGTAGTATAGGGGTACTGCTGGGGGTAGTGTTTTAGGGTTTAGGGTAGTGCAGTGGTGTTTGTGTAGTGTAGGGGGTAGTGTTTTAGGGTTTAGGGTAGTGCAGTGGTGTTTGTGTAGTGTAGGAGGTCGTGTTTTTTGGTTTAGGGTAGTGCAGTGGTCTTTGGGTAGTGTAGGGAGTCATGCGGGGGTAGTGTTTTAGGGTTTAGGGTAGTGTAGGGGGTCATGCGGGGGTAGTGTTTTAGGGATTAGGGTAGTGCATTGGTGTTTGGGTAGTGTAGGGGTCATGCGGGAGTAGTGTTTTAGGGTTTAGGGCAGTGCAGTGGTGTTTGGGTAGTATAGGGGGTCGTGCTGGGGGAGTGTTTTAGGGTTTAGGGCAGTGCAGTGGTGTTCGGGTAGTGTAGGGGGTCGTGCTGGGGGAGTGTTTTAGGGTTTAGGGCAGTGCAGTGGTGTTCGGGTAGTGTAGGGGGTCATGCTGGGGGAGTGTTTGAGGGTTTAGGGCAGTGCAGTCGTGTTCGGGTAGTGTAGGGGGTTGTGCTGGGGGTAGTATTTTAGGGTTTAGGGTAGTGCAGTGGTTTTCGGGTAGTGTAGGGGGTCGTGCTGGGGGTAGTGTTCTAGGGTTTAGGGCAGTGCAGTGGTGTTTGGGCAGTGTAGGGGGTAATGCTGGGGGTGGTGTTTTAGGGTTTAGGGCAGTGCAGTGGTGTTCGGGCAGTGTAGGGGGTCGTGCTGGGGGTGGTGTTTCAGGGTTTAGGGCAGTGCAGTGGTGTTCGGGCAGTGTAGGGGGTGGTGTTTCAGGGTTTAGGGCAGTGCAGTGGTGTTCGGGCAGTGTAGGGGGTCGTGCAGGGGTGGTGTTTCAGGGTTTAGGGCAGTGGTGTTCGGGCAGTGTAGGGGGTCGTGCTGGGGGTGGTGTTTCAGGGTTTGGGGCAGTGCAGTGGTGTTCGAGCAGTAAAGGGGGTCGTGCTGGGGGTGGTGTTTCAGGGTTTAGGGCAGTGCAGTGGTGTTCGGGCAGTGTAGGGGGCGGTGCAGGGGGTGGTGTTTCAGGGTTTAGGGCAGTGCAGTGTTGTTCGGGCAGTGTAGGGGTGCAGCAGGGGGTGGTGTTTCAGGGTTTAGGGCAGTGCAGTGGTGTTCGGGAAGTGTAGGGGGTCATGCAGGGGTGGTGTTTCAGGGTTTAGGGCAGTGCAGTGGTGTTCGGGCAGTGTAGGGGGTCGTGCTGGGGCTGGTGTTTCAGGGTTTAGGGCAGTACAGTGGTGTTCGGGCAGTGTAGGGGGTCGTGCTGGGGCTGGTGTTTCAGGGTTTAGGGAAGTGCAGTGGTATTCGGGCAGTGTAAGGGGTTGTGCTGGGGCTGGTGTTTCAGGGTTTAGGGCAGTGCAGTGGTGTTCGGGCAGTGTAGGTGGTCGTGCTGGGGCTGGTGTTTCAGGGTTTAGGGCAGTGCAGTGGTGTTCGGGCAGTGTAGGGGGTCATGCTGGGGCTGGTGTTTCAGGGTTTAGGGCAGTGCAGTGGTGTTCGGGCAGTGTAGGGGGTCTTGCTGGGGCTGGTGTTTCAGAGTCTAGGGCAGTGCAGTGGTGTTCGGGCAGTGTAGGGGTCTTGCTGGGGCTGGTGTTTCAGGGTTTAGGGCAGTGCAGTGGTGTTCGGGCAGTGTAGGGGGTCGTGCTGGGGGTGGTGTTTCAGGGTTTAGGGCAGTGCAGTGGTGGTTGGGCAGTGTAGGGGGTCATGCTGGGGCTAGTGTTTCAGGATTTAGGGCAGAGCAATGGTGTTCAGGCAGTGTAGGGGTTTTGCTGGAGGTGGTGTTTCAGGGTTTAGGGCAGTGCAGTGGTGTTCGTGCAGTGTAGGGGGTGGTGTTTCAGGGTTTAGGGCAGTGGTGTTCAGGCAGTGTAGGGGGTCTTGCTGGGGTTGATGTGTCAGGGTTTAGGGCAGTGCAGTGGTGTTCGGGCAGTGTAGGGGGTCGTGCTGGTGGTGGTGTTTCAGGGTTTAGGGCAGTGCAGTGGTGTTCCGGCAGTGTAGGAGGTCGTGCAGGGGGTGGTGTTTCAGGGTTTCGGGCAGTACAGTGGTGTTCGGGCAGTGTAGGGGGTCGTGCTGGGGGTGGTGTTTCAGGGTTTAGGGCAGTGCAGTGGTGTTCGGGCAGTGTAGGGTGTCGTGCTGAGGGGTGGTGTTTCAGGGTTTAGGGCAGTGCAGTGGTGTTCGGGCAGTGTAGGGGGTCGTGCAGGGGGTGGTGTTTCAGGGTTTAGGGCAGTGCAGTGGTGTTTGGGCAGTGTAGGGGGTCGTGCAGGGGTGGTGTTTCAGGGTTTAGGGCAGTGCAGTGGTGTTCGGCCAGTGTAGGTGGTCTTGCTGGGGGTGGTGTTTCAGGCTGCAGTGCAGTGGTGTTCGGCCATTGTAGGTGGTCTTGCTGGGGGTGGTGTTTCAGGGTTTAGGGCAGTGCAGTGGTTTTCGGGCAGTGTAGGCGGTCGTGCTGGGGCTGGTGTTTCAGGGTTTAGGGCAGTGCAGTGGTGTTCGGGCAGTGTACGGGGGTTGTGCTGGGGCTGGTGTTTCAGGGTTTAGGGCAGTGCAGTGGTGTTCGGGCAGTGTAGGGGGTCGTGCTGGGGGTGGTGTTTCAGGGTTTAGGGCAGTGCAGTGGTGTTCGGGCAGTGTAGGGGGTCGTGCTGGGGCTGGTGTTTCATGGTTTAGGGCAGTGCAGTGGTGTTCGGGCAGTGTAGGGGGTCATGCTGGGGGTGGTGTTTCAGGGTTTAGGGCAGTGCAGTGGTGTTCGGGCAGTGTAGGGGGTCATGCTGGGGGTGGTGTTTCAGGGTTTAGGGCAGTGCAGTGGTGTACGGGCAGTGTAGGGGGTCTTGCTGGGGGTGGTGTTTCAGGGTTTAGGGCAGTGGTGTTCGGGCAGTGTAGGGGGTCTTGCTGGGGGTAGTGTTTCGGGGTTTAGAGCAGTGCAGTGGTGTTCGTGCAGTGTAGGGGGTCGTGCTGGGGGTGGTGTTTCAGGGTTTAGGGCAGTGCAGTAGTGTTCAGGCAGTGTAGGGGATCGTGCAGGGGGTGGTGTTTCAGGGTTTAGGGCAGTGCAGTGGTGTTCGGGCAGTGTAGGGGGTCGTGCTGGGGGTGGTGTTTCAGGGTTTAGGGCAGTGCAGTGGTGTTCGGGCAGTGTAGGGGTCGTGCAGGGGTGGTGTTTCAGGGTTTAGGGCAGTGCAGTGGTGTTCGGGCAGTGTAGGGGTCGTGCTGGGGCTGGTGTTTCAGGGTTTAGGGCAGTGCAGTGGTGTTCGGGCAGTGTAGGGGGTCTTGCTGGGGTGGTGTTTCAGGGTTTAGGGCAGTGGTGTTCAGGCAGTGTAGGGGGTCTTGCTGGGGGTGGTGTTTCGGGGTTTAGGGCAGTGCAGTGGTGTTCGGGCAGTGTAGGGGGTCTTGCTGGGGGTAGTGTTTCAGGGTTTAGGGCAGTGGTGTTCGTGCAGTGTAGGGGGTCGTGCTGGGGATGGTGTTTCAGGGTTTAGGGCAGTGCAGTAGTGTTCGGGCAGTGTAGGGGGTCGTGCAGGGGGTGGTGTTTCAGGGTTTAGGGCAGTGCAGTTGTGTTCGGGCAGTGTAGGGGGTCGTGCTGGGGGTGGTGTTTCAGGGTTTAGGGCAGTGCAGTGGTGTTCGGGCAGTGTAGGGGTCATGCTGGGGGTGGTGTTTCAGGATTTAGGGCAGTGCAGTGGTGTTCGGGAGGTGTAGGGGGTCGTGAAGGGTGTGGTGTTTCAGGGTTTAGGGCAGTGCAGTGGTGTTCGGGCAGTGTAGGGGGTCGTGCTAGGGTATGTGTTTCAGGGTTTAGGGCAGTGAAGTGGTGTTTGGGCAGTGTAGGGGGTCGTGCAGGGGCTGGTGTTTCAGGGTTTAGGGCAGTGCAGTGGTGTTCGGGCAGTGTAGGGGTCGTGCTGGGGGTAGTGTTTTAGGGTTTAGGGTAGTGCAGTGGTGCTTGTGTAGTGTAGGGGGTCGTGCTGGGGGTAGTGTTTTAGGGTTTAGGGTAGTGCAGTGGTGTTTGTGTAGTGTAGGGGGTCATGTTTTAGGGTAGTGCAGTGGTGTTTGGGTAGTGTAGGGGGTCGTGCTGGGGGTAGTGTTTTAGGATTTAGGTTAGTGCAGTGGTGTTGGGGTAGTGTTTTAGGGTTTAGGGTAGTGCAGTGGTGTTTGTGTAGTGTAGGGGTCATGCTGGGGGTAGTGTTTTAGGGTTTAGGATAGTGCAGTGGTGCTTGTGTAGTGTAGGGGGTCGTGCTGGGGTAGTGTTTTAGGGTTTAGGGTAGTGCAGTGGTGTTTTTGTAGTGTAGGGGGTCATGTTTTAAGATGCAACGCTCCAATACCTGACCAGTCTGCACTACATAAAACTGCAAAAAAACTAAAAATAAAAGTGTTTTGCACACTTTTGTCATTGGGCTATATGTGGGCTACATCTGGGTAATATTTGTGCTACATTTGGGCTCTTTTTTCACTGGTGGCCATCTTGGAAGACTTCTTTGTTATGAAGTTTCCTAATTTCCTCATTTACTGCAGTCTCCTC